>VZQC01013830.1:993105-1055349 GCA_009823505.1 Rhizomys pruinosus
TTCCTTTCCTTTCCTTTCCTTTCCTTTCCTTTCCTTTCCTTTCCTTTCCTTTCCTTTCCTTTCCTTTCCTTTCCTTTCCTTTCCTTTCCTTTCCTTTCCTTTCCTTCTTCCCTTTCCTTCCTTCTTCCTTTCCTCCCTCCCTCTCATCCTCTATTCCTCTCTGTCTCTTGCTCACCACCTCTTTTGTTTCAGTGTAGCCTAGGCTGGCCTCAAACTCACTATGTAACACATAGCTGAGGCTGGCCTTGAGCTTTTGATCCTAATAGCTCTGGCTCTTGAGTCCTGAGGTTATATAGGTGTATGCAAACACGAGGAGCTATGAAGTCATTTTTTCCACTTTGCTGGTTCTAGTATTTTTTTTACTTTATTATTATGTGACTTTATTTTTTTCAAAGAACACTGTAATCTACTTTCCTAACCCTATCAATATCTGCTGGACTAAGCAAAGGCTATGCTAATTAGAAACAGATTATATTGAGCTGGGAAAACAAAGAGGGGCTAATGTTATTAATATTCAGGAAAGGGCCATTTGAAGCAGGTGATAGATACCCTTGTCCCAGGTCTGGCCTTTCAATTCCAGGGAGAGAAACACAGCATGAGCCTGTTGCCATGATGTCACTAGAGCCACTTGAATCACACAATTAAATTCTCTTGGGTTCATGGTCCCCAGACAATCTACCAGATTATACTTTAGCTCTTAAGCAAGTGTATAACTTGAAGGAAACAATCTGGTCTGAGGATGAAATGTCAACTCCCCCACCCCCATGCTTTTGTTATGGTGGTAAATTGGTATTCTGAGACTGCATTAGTCCCCTGTGATCTTGATTAGTGAAATGACATCTCTGAGCTACTAATGCAATCTTGATGGAATACAACAAAATCATAGTTTGGAATCTGAAAGACTGTGGTTGATATCCTGATACTGTGGTGAATAAAAATGCAGCAACTAGCATTTACGAAACACTGTTTCAGTTACCTGTTGCCATGTAGCAAATCACCACTTGGTGACCTAAAAAGCAATCATTTTATTATTTCCTACTGTTTCTGCAGGTCAGGAATGTGGGGAGGGCTTGGCTGAACACTTCTGGCTTAGAGTGTGGTTAATGACTACAGTAGCTGAAGGATGACTGGCATCTCCCTCTCTATAGCCACTTAGCATCTTTATATGCTCTTTCCATAGGAGCTGGATAGGGTCTGTGCATGATATGGTGACCTAAGCACCCCCAAAACAAGATTCCCAGGGAACTAGATGGAAGCTGTGACAACCTTTGTGATTTAAGCTCAGGGATTGCATCACTTCTGCTACCTACCATTTGGGTATGAATGAGTTACAAGATTGAAATGGATGGTTTGTGAGATAAGGTCAAGGATCCAAAGAATAGGTGAGGTGGAAGATAAAGGGTCAGTCTTCAGACTACTCCTGGGGTTTCTATCCAGAGGACTCTAAGTCTTACCACAGAGATACTTGACCATCCATGTTTATGGTGCATACTCACAATAGCCAAGAACTGGAACCGACTAGATGTCCATCAACACATGAATGGGTTAAGTAAATGTGGCATCTATATATGCAATGGAACTTCATTCAGCCATATGGAAACATGAAATCATGCCATTTTCAGGAAAATTAATGAAACTGCAAAGTATTAGGGTAGGAGAGACAACTCAGAGACAAATACTGCATGTTTTCTCTCAAATGTGGATCCTAGCTTTTAATTTTTATGTGCATGTGTGTGTGCACATACACACATATGCATAGGTCATATAATCTAGAAAGTGGACCATGGGGGTAAAAAGAGGTCTTAAGAGAGAGGAGAGGTAAAAAGGGAAAAAAGAGAGGGTAACAGAATACATGTGGCATGAAAGTAGTAGAAGGAAATTGGAGGAAGAAATAATGAATTTTTTTCCTTTCCTCTCCTTTCTTTCCCTTTCCCTTCCCTTCCTTTCCTTTCCTTTCCTTTCCTTTCCTTTCCTTTCCTTTCCTTTCCTTTCCTTTCCTTTCCTTTCCTTTCCTTTCCTTTCCTTCTTTGCTTCTTTGCTTCTTTCCTTTCCTTTCAGAACTGGCAGGAGGGGTCAGAGGAAAGAGAAAGGACATCCAGGAAGAGGATTAACAGAACAAAGGATCTAGGAAAATGCCATGGCGAGGGGCTAAGAATAAGGCTCAGTTGGCACCCTGCGTTCAGATCCCCAGGACCCACATTAAAGGAAAAGACAGGTTTGGTGACACATGTGTGTAATCCAAGCACCGAGGATGCAGAGGCAGGCAGAGCCTGGAGCTTGCTGGCCAGCCAGTGTAGACAAATCGATGAGTGAGACACCCTGTCTCAAAAAATAAGGTGGACAGTGACTGAGGAATATACCTTATGTCGACCTTTGGCTTCCATGAGCACATACACACACAGATACCATATACACACAAAATAATCCAAGAAGTTTTTCTTATCAATTCTAGTGTGTGTGTGTATGTGTGTGTGTGTATGTGTGTGTCTGTGTGTGTGTGTCTGTGTTGGGTGCCTGCATGTAGATGCACATGTGTATACATGTGTGGAAGACAGAGGCTAATGTCAGGTTGAGGCCTTCCTCAATTATTCTCTGCCTTCTTTGAGACGTGTAATCTCACTGAACCTAGGGCTCCCTGGGTTGGCGAGACTGGCTAGGCATCAAGCTCCAGGGATCTTCTTGTCTCCCCCTCCCTAGCACTGTGATTACATCACACACTGCCATGCTTGGCTTCTTCATGTGGCTGCTGAAGGTCTGAACTCAGGTACTCATGCTTAGGTATCAGTCACTTTGCTGACTGAGCCGTTCCTCCAGCCCCTTATTCTCTAATTTCATAGATGATAAAACCGAAGCCCAAAGGGGTTATGTTATTTTTATAGGGATTTAAAGGAGTCTGTTCCACCACTGTCTGATGTATCAAGATAAATGCCACCCTGGGAAGTTTCTGGAAGCCTAGCAGCCTGTCTTCTCAGTGATTTCCAAGTTATCCTGCATGCTAAGTGTGCTGGGAGAATTCTTCAAAGGACTACAGTGTGTCTTCCTCCTCAAACTGTTACACTCTTCCGTCATTCCCTCATGGAGGTTCTGCCCTGTCCCCTACTCTTCTGGTTCAGATAAGGAGACCTAAGTCACCAATTTCTGAAACAAGAGGCACATATACATGTTCATAAAGATTCCTAGATGCATGTCGACTAAATACAAACGTTTTAGTGAGATCGACAGTGCTGCTGGTTTGTCTAGATGTTCCTAGACCTCTCAGTGTTCCTAGCTCCTATCAGTCGGCACCAGTGGCTCCTCTTCCAAGTCCTGAGCATCCGGAGCCCACTCTGTACAACCAAAAGAGAAGATAAAGGAGAGGGGGCCTTCCCCCTTAGTTCACAGCCAGTGCTCAAGGATGGTTCAGCTCCTACACCCTTTGTGGCTAGTACACCCCAGGTTATGTCTGTAGGATCTGGAGAAGCTAACCTCTGTACTGACTATCCATGAAGCTTTGACTCCTCTCTTCTGCTCCACTGCCTCTTGTAGGTTTTTCTTGGAGCACCACTTTCTGAGTCTGTTATTCGGGAGCCTTAGCCAAGACTTCGCAGATGGCAAGGAAAAGACGTAGGAGCCATAGAGACGTTTGAAGCACAAGCTCTGCCTTTTGCCTGATTAGGGGCTACAGGGAAGTGGGGCTGGCTGAGGCGTTCTCACTGTCATTCAGTGAGAACTTCTTCTGGCCCCAAGTGACAGTAGTCATCTCTCATCCACAAGTACATGGATCTGGACTAGGTTTCTCTCTTCCATGAATATAACTTCCTCCTAACTTGTTCTATGGTACCAGCTCCCTAGAATAAATTGTACCTCAGATAATTAAAGGAGTGGTGTTGGTCTAAAGGAAGTTCTTCCTCTCTCCTATACCTTTTCTTTCATGCCTGACCCAAGTGGTTCTTGAATTAGCTAATTCAAAGCATCCCCCAGATCTGGGACAGGGCTGGAACCCACACTAAACCAAGATTTACCATATCAGAGCTCGAGCTCTGGCTTAGCCCCTGATTAGTTTCTGATCTGTTTTCTCATCTGCATCATAGTTTCTGAGCTCTCTCCCGCTCACATCTACTCATTCACATAACACATTTGCTGCCTCCCTAGAGCTTATCATTTTATTAGAGAGACAGGACAAAATTAGATGTCTGTATATGACAGGCTATTGCACAAAGCTCAAACCAGTCCAATTAAAAGGGAAATACATTGTACAGAGAGCAAGCACAATAATGCCTTAGGACTGAAAGGTTTCTGTGGGACAGTCCAGGACAGGGCCCGATGAAGAACTTGAGGAGAACCTTGGAGGATGACTGTCTCTGATGGGGAAGGAGAAAAGCCACCAGAGTTTTATGTGTATAATTGTTACCTGCGTGTGAAATGAGGGCAGAGACAAGGGACTGTAGAGAATGGAGCCCTGGTTGTCAGTTGTTATTCTAACCCTCGGCGAATCCAGCACCACGTGCTGCTCCTGTTGCAGTACGCTAGTTCTTTACAGCGTTCTATTCTATTCTCCCAGGCTTAGCGCACATCACTGGAAATCTGAAATTCAGAAGTGACTTTTTTGACCCCCTAAATTTTAATGAAAGTAATTATGTTACTAACAGAAACTGTAATTTATCTTCTTCTTGGGTTTACAAGAAGAAAAAGACACCGGTGACCAGGCATGCATTTCCCTGTCTCCTCTTCCTGGTCTGTTTCTCCAGGTGGGAGTCAGGCTGGGGCTTCTTGGTATGGATAGTCCAGACCACACTACGAACTGTTCTCTGGTGTCTGCAGTACACCTGGGCCTGCTCTGGATAGTTAGTATAATTGTGCTTTTTCTGAGAACCTCAAAACAGGTTAAGTTTTTGCATTCAGAAGCAGCCTTGGAGCTAAAGGGCATGCCCTTTTAGCAAATTCCTTTTGGCATAAGACCCTGTGTGTGCATGCATGTGTGTGTGTGTGTGTGTGCGCGCGCATTTCTGGCATTGGTGGGCCTAAGTAACTCAGTGATTTAGGTGAGTGTTTTCCATGCAATTAACTTCCTTCAGAATAAAGCAGGTGCTAAAGGGAACTAGTGGGCCAGTCTGCTTAGTAAATATCCATCCCAGATGTAGGGCAATCCAACGGAAATAATTATACAGGGTCAATTAACCAGAACTCAGACCTCCTCCTGGTAGCCTGTTGAAATTTTTATTCCTGTGAGGCAGGTTTGCTGAAGATTTAAGATGCTTTCCCTCTGGGAAGGAGAAATGTCTGGGGACACAGTACTGGCCAGCAGAGTGGTAGTTGTGGCTGAGAAGGAGGTCCCTACTCTCTGGCTAAGAGCCCTGGAGCTGGGCTTCGGATGGTGTCACAGAATGCTGGCTCCCCCTCTGGAAACCCTGTTACCTTAGGCAAGTTACTGAACAAGTTCAACCTGAGTTTTAATATTGGGAAAGTGGGGCTAGTCAGAGGGACTGGAGCTTAGCATGAATTGAGAAAATACTGATAAAATTTTGTAAGAGGATTTCGGTTGTAATACATGTTCCATAAATAGAAGCTTTTGTTGTTATTATGACTATCAGCAGAAAAAAAGATGTTATTATTATTAGGCCACCTACAACGATCCAGTAGACAATCTCTATGAAGGATAGAACAGACGAAGGAGCTAATTATGATGGACTCCAAGAGAGCAGAATTAAAGAAACCCACATGTGTTTTTGTAAAATGGAGCAATTAGAGGGTGATGTAAGCACTTGAGAGAAGGAACTCCAGAATTCACTGGAGACCCTTGACTGTGCCGACTGCCAGTCCATTTGCTGATTACCAATATCTTGTCCCAAAGGCTGGGAGGGAAGCTGAAGAACAAAGCCCAGGACCATTGCTGGGTTGTAAATGAATTAGAATGAGGTGACATCACTTCTGAAATGATAAGACAGCTCCGTCAAACTTGGAATCTGACAGACAACAATAATCCAACTTTTTTGCACAATAATAGCATTTATTGAGACCTTACCACTGGACTGATATGTTCCTAAGTTTTTTTTTTTTTTTTTTTTTTTTTTTTTTTTTTTTTTGAGACAGGGTCTCCAGCTGTCCTGGAACTCTCTATGTATATCAGGTTGGGCTTGAACTCACAGAGATCCACCTGGCTCTGCTGGGATTAAAGGCATGTGCCACCATGCCCAGCCCTAAGTGTTTTATTTGGAGTGCTTGTGTAACCTTTACCACAACCTACAAGGTTGGTTCTCTGGCTAAGCTTGACAGACATACAGCTTCTTCAGGAACTCACCTATGCAGATAATGAAAGGTCACCTGCTTCTGAAAAGAGCCACTTTACAGCTTGGGACAGCCTAAGTCCACTGAAAATCTTACAGGGACTTCCCTGAGCCAGGGGAGATTCAGGTTTAGTTACAATCATTTATTCACTAAACAGCTCTTTGTATAAGATCTTCTACTCAGTGTAGGGATATGTTGTTGAAGACATAACAGTGAACAAAAAAGGTACAGCTGGCCTCTGGGAAGTGGGAACAGATGCATGTTTGCTCATTCTCCTTGCTACGTACAAAAAATCTGGGCACTATATATGGAAGAAAGATAAGAAGACTTTGAAAGGTGGGAAAAGGCAGCCAACTGGTTTAATGACCTTTTACCCAAAGAGTAACACTGGCAAATTCCTTGGGTTTCCCCTTCATCTAATGTACTTTGTACTTGTAGATGAAAAAACTGGCAGCTGAGAAATGTTAATGCTTACAGCCAGTAAAAGTCTGTTGTTTGTGTCCAACGACCAGGACGGGGCAGCCCAGCAGAACAGGGCGTTTCAGATGACGATGGCTCTTTTCTAGACAAACATCACAGACAATACTGTGGCTTTACCCTTCCAGTGCCTGTCCCTGCTGAGGCTGCATGGGGAGAGGTAGTTCCCCTCTTGAGGCTGTAAGGAGGTATTGCACTGGACTGGTAGGAGGCCAACCTCCTTAATTCTTGACCCCCGCCCTCTCCCTCACAATCCTCGACAGAACGCACTTTCATTTAAGCACAGACAAGGAGACTGTCTTTTTTTGCCCCTGCTGGAGAATTACCAGAAGAGGTATTGCGATAGTTAAGACTTCTAGAACACCACAGTAGTAAGGAAACCATCCCTCTGACTTCACTCTTTTATGTCAGAAGAGGCCATAGTTCTTCTGTCGCTAGCCAATAAGGTGTCTGTGGAGGCTTGCTGGGGACAGAGCTCCTACCTTCAGTGGAACCTTTTCCCTGCTCACCCCCACCTACCCAGTGACATGAAGGTCCATCAGGAAATGTGGATTTCTACTCCTACCTGGTAATAAGAAGTCAGTGCCTCTTCCTTTCCTTCCTCGAGCTGCATCAGAAGAAGCCCACTAAAATAGAGGGTTTAAATGAAGCCAAGAGTCTTATAACATGATACACCCAAATCCATGTGTCTACTGAAACCATGTAATACCAAGAACCAACAAGCTCTCAAGATGAATTGAAGAGGCAATGAACAGATGCCAGCATCTAGGTGAGAATTATTTGATAAAGGTATTAAAGCAGTAAGGGCCAAAGAGATGGCTCAGTGGTTAAGACCTCTGGCTGCCCTTGCAGAAGACCAGGGATCCATTCCCAGCACCCACATGGCTAATAACCAGCTGTAATTCCAGTTATAGAGGCTCCAATGTCCTCTTCTGGCATTTGAGGCCTTTGCATTTAAGGGCACACTTATGTACATGCAGGCAAAACACTCATGCACATAAAATAAGAATAAATGTTTAAAAATTAAAAAGGTATTAAAGCAGTCATAAAAATACTCTAATTAACAATTAAAGCTATGTTTGAAACATGTGGAAATACAGAAATTTCCAAGAAGTAGAAGATTTGAAGAAGAATCCAAGCTGGGCGTGGTGGCGTACACCTTTAATCCCAGCACTCAGGAGGCAGAGGCAGGTGGATCTCTGTGAGTTCAAGGCCAGCTTGGTCTACAGAGTGAGCTCCAGACCAGCTGGGACTAAAGGGAGACCCTGTCTCAAAAACACCAAAGAAAGAAGAAGAAGAAGAAGAAGAAGAAGAAGAAGAAGAAGAAAAAGAAGAAGAAGAAGAAGAAGAAGAATCCAACAGAGGTTGTAGAAGAGAATTGCTGAAAATAAAAATTTCAGAGGGTAGATTTAATAACAGAATAGGGGAGAAAAGAGAAATTATCATTGAATTCAGGCAGAGAAGTAGAAATTTCTCTATCTTACTGAGAAAAAAATAGATAAAAACACAAGGTAATATCAAGAACCTCGGACGTTTATAGGGCGAAGTATTTAGTATTCATCTTCTCAGAGCCTTAGACAGAAAGGAGAAAAGGGATGGGATGGAAATGTACTAAAAAATAGTAAAAAAAAAAAAAAACAACTCTCTAAACATATACCAAAATGATAGCTATCTGGGGGTAATGGATATTTAATCAGCTTCAGTGTATTTTACAATGTGTTCCCATATTAAAAAAAAACCTGCGCAGCTTAAAAAGATGCAAAGTTTGTTAAAGAGAACCCAAAACTCAGTTTTGAAAAAAGAAGAAAAATGTCATATTACACCAGCACTTAGAAACTGATTTTGCTGACAATTACTGACTCCTCACTTAGATCCAAAAGGTAACTAAAAAGCAGGATGAAAGCTGGCCTCTCCGGCCTGTTTTAGTTTGGGTCAGAAACCTCCTAACTCTGCACATACTCGTGTCAGTCATGCAAGGACTGTCTATCTGAACATTGGGTATATATACCTCACTGCTTTCCCTCCTTCAAAGCTGAAGGTACAATAAGAGGAGCTGAAGCATCTTACTGTAAGCTTTTACAACTCTCATTTCAGAACCCCCAAAGATGCCTGGAAGTCTCTAGTCACTGTGCTAAGCCTGCAGTCACCATGGGTTCCAGGAACAGAAGAGTCTGACAGACAGATCACCCCATGATGAGATCACACGCTCCCCATACACACTCAGGAGCCATCATCTCCTGGGAACTGATCATCTCAAGTGATAAGGACTTCTTCAGGGTCACCTTGAATAAGCAGAGCTGAGATTATGATCAACCAAATCACAACTGCTTGATTATGAATACTTCTTGCCCCTTGCCCTAAGTCTTCATCTATTTAAATCCAAAGCTTCTGTTGGTATCCTTGTTCCTTTAATTAAAATCCTTTCTCCCTTTTATCATTACTCTTTTTGCTTTCTTTGGGGGGGGGGTATGGCCAGACCTGACATTTTGGATCCCCTGGAGTCAGGCCTCTGGCCCAGGATTCTGGTTACAATCACATATTCAAGAAGCTGTGCAGATCTCAGACAGCATAAACTCAAAGAATCCACAACAGGACTCATTACAACCAAATTTCTGAAAACGAAGATAGACAACTCTTGGAAAACAGCAAGAGAGAAATAGCACATTAGGTATAGAAGAAAAGCAATTCAAATAACAATGGATTTCTCATTGGAAGCAACAGCGGTCTCAAAGAGATGGAACACCACCCCCAGTTCCATAGCCAATGGAAGATCCTTCAAGAAGCAGAGGTGAATTCACACACTCAAAGATGAAGAGAAACTATCAAGATTTGCTACCCACAGCCCTATGTCAATGACTACTTAGAGGAAGTACATTTACAGAAAGGAAGTGACAGAAGGAAGGTTGGACACCAAGAATTAGAGATGGCTGAGAAACATCTTAAAAAGTGTTCAACATCGCTAATAATTAAGGAAATGCAAATTAAAACCACTTTAAGATATCATCTCACTCCAATAAGACTGGCTAGGATCAAGAAAACAAATGATACTAAATGCTGGAGAGGTTGTGGGGAAAGGGGAACACTCATCCATTGCTGGTGGGAATGCAAACTCGTACAGCCACTATGGAAAGCAGTGTGGAGAACCCTTGGAAGGAACTTGGAATGATCTTGCCCCTACCCAGCCATACCACTCCCAGGCATGTACCCTCAAGACTCACCCTACCACAGAGATATTATTTCAGCTCTCTTCACAATAACAAAGAGTTGGAACCAACCCAATTGCCCCTCAACTGAGGAGTGGATAGAGAAAATATGGTACATCTACACAATGGAGTTCTATGCAGCGGTAAAGAAAGATGACATCATGAACTTTGCAGGTAAATGGATGGAGCTAGAAGATATCTTGCTGAGTGAAGTAACACAGTTCCATGAAAAACAAATGACAAATGGTATCCCTCATCTGTGGTTGCTAGCACCAATTACCCAATTGTATGGCAAACTGAGCAACATTAATGTGATCTGAAAACAACTGTGTTCTTATATTGTAGAATCCCTTAAAAAATAAACAAGTAAAAAAAAAAAAATAAAAAAGGGGGAGGGGACAGAGCAGGGTGCACAAAAAGATAAAACAGACTTTCATTCTTCTCTTGAGTTTTCTAAGTTTTTTAATTGAAAAATGATTTGTATTTTATGTGTATGAATGTTTTGCCTGCATGTCTGTGGACTACTTGTGTGCCTGGTTCCTGTGGAGGCCAGAAGATCGCATCTGAGCCATTGGAACAGGAGTTACATAACACTTGTGAACCACCATGTTTGTGTTGGGAACTAAACCTGGCTCCTGGAGTGCAAGCAGCAAGTAATCTTAACTGTTGAGGCATCTCCCCAGCCCCTTGGATTATTGAAGCAAAAATCATTATACTGTCTGAAATGGCTCTGAAATTGTGTATAGAAAATATTTAAGACAATTGTATTTTAAGTACAGGGAAGGAAAAGTTATGAAAATTGAAATAATTTTTTTATATCTCAGCCAAAGAAGTATATTATAATTCCTAGAGTAGCTGATGAAAGTATTGTACAAGGAAGTACAACACAAAATGCACTCAGAAGGCCAGATCTGTGAGATCAAGGCCAGCCTGGCCTACATAGAAAGTTTGAGGCCAGATGGGGCCATATAGGGAGACTCTGTAACCAACCAACCAACCAACCAACCAACCAACCAACCAACCAACCAAGGAAATGCTATGGAGTCTGTGTAGTGGTGCTTATGTGTACCTGTGGTTAGAGATGCCCACTTAGGATTTAACAACCTCTCAGAGAGCTAGTGCCTGGAGAAAACTGATCTCCATCCACCCCAGGATCCATTAATTGTATATAGTTGCTCATGTTGAAGTGGGACCTTCTGAAATCCTCCATCCACCTTGTCGCATCAACCAGTTTTGTCATGCAGGTCTTGTTAGACTACCACACTATGGCAAGTTCATTGGTGTAGCTTCACTATCATGTCTAGAATTCATTAACTAGCCTCAGGTATCTTGTCCTTCTGGCTCTTACAGTCTTAGATGTAATGTAAAAATAAGAAGAAGACAAGAAATCGAGGGGGAGTGAAGGGGGCATGGGAGGAATTGGAGGGGGACTGGGAGTGGTAGAAATAACGCACATATAATATTCATGTATGGAATTCTTGAAAAAACTTCAAAAGAAAGAAGAGAAAAGAAATGCTATAAGGGACTAGAGAGATGGTGTACCAGTTAAGAGCACTGGCTGCTTTTCAGAAGATCTGGGTTCAGTTCCCAGCACCCACATGGCAGCTAACAACCATCTGTAACTCCAGACCCAGAGGACCTATGCTCTCTTCTGGCCCCCATGGGCACTATACACGTGGTGCACTTACATAGCACTCATACACATAAAATCAAAATAAATAAGCCAAAAAGTAATGCTGTAACTAAAAATAAAAATATTTACAACCCACAGGAGAGCAGGCTAAAAAATCAGAGAAATGAAAAAAAATGGAGAGAACACATAGAAAACAAAATGAGAAATGATAGAGTTGGCTCTAACATATCATTAATTATATGAATTATTATTGCCTTAAACACACAAAGCAAAAGACAGAGATTGGCAGAGTGAATTAATAAACATACAGTTTGGTAGTGTATGTAGTTTTGATCCCAAGACAATATTAACTTCATAAAATTGTAACCAATTGTATGTTATGTAAAAGAAACTTTAAATATAATACAAAATATAATAATATAAAACGGTGGAAAACAAACATGTGTTAGGAAAACAGGAGGGCTGGGGGTGCAGCTCAGTGGCAGAGGCCTTGCCTGGCAGGTACCAGGAAGCGACTTTGTTTTTACCAACACAACAAACAATAACAACAATTAATAGCAAAAAAGTAAATGAAAGAAAAAAGGAAACTACCAGAACAGATATCATATAATGAAAAAGAGATGACTCTGCCTAGAAGACAGCAATCTTAAATGTGTAGTCATCAAACAATCGGACTGCAACATTCAGGAAGCAAAACCCAATAAAACAGAGAGAAGTTTACAAATTCACAGTTGTAGCTAGAAACGAGCTAGAAATGTTATCACTCCTCTCTTGACAATTGCTGGAGGACAGGATATCAGTAAGCCCACAGAACGTAGTACTACTCTCTTCTCCAGCAGGCTGGGGTTGATATTTATAGAACAATCCACAAAAAAGTGTAATACACTTTGTTTTCAAGGTTCACAGAACATAGATATAACAGATCATATCTGGGGTCTCAGGACAAACCTTAACATATTAAAAAACCCTTGAAGCCACAGGATATGTTCTACCAAGGTGACCAATGCAGAAAAGCAGTAGTCAAATTTCTAAACACCTGGAACCAAAAGAACACGCTACTAAATAATGCTTGGGTCAAAGAGGAAGTCTCAAGGGAAATTAAAAAAACTGAACTGAATGAAACTAAAACAGCATATCAAAATTTGAGATATGGCCAAAAATAATGCTGAGAGAGGACTTTGCAGTACTAATTCAGATATTAGAAATGAGAAGAAGTTCCAGGTCAGAAATTCAAGTCCCACCTTAAGAACCTAAAAAAAAAAAAAAGGAAAAGAAACCTAAAACAAGGAGAAATAAGGAAATAATAATAATAAAGAAAACATAGGAAATGAATTAAACTAAAAACAGAAAGATAGGACAGATCAATGAAACAAAGAGCTGACTCTTTGCAAAGAGCAAGGAAATCAACAAACTTCCAGCAAGACTGAAAAAATCGAAGAGAAGAAGAGAGCAGGACCAGGGACGGAGGTCACTGCAGGAGCTGCAGCACCAGGGATGGGGTCACTGCAGGAGCTGCAGCACCAGGGATGGGGGTCACTCCAGGAGCTGCAGCACCAGCGATAGGGTCACTGCAGGAGCTGCAGCACCAGGGATGGGGTCACTGCAGGAGGTGCAGCACCAGGGATGGGGTCACCGCAGGAGGTGCAGCACCAGGGATGGGGTCACCGCAGGAGCTGCAGCACCAGGGATGGGGTCACCGCAGGAGCTGCAGCACCAGGGATGGGGTCACCGCAGGAGCTGCAGCACCAGGGATGGGGTCACTGCAGGAGCTGCAGCACCAGGGATGGGGTCACTGCAGGAGCTGCAGCACCAGGGACGGGGCTAGGTGCTGTAGGCATTAAATGAGTAACGAAGGGACACTACACAGGATTTGTGACTCCGTACACAAACCCAACAGTTTACCCAAAATTATTTTTAAAGTATATTTTAAAAATGCTGATTATTGGGGCTGGGGATCCTCAGTGAGTAAAGTGCATGCCACACAGATAGGAGGGTTGGAGTTCAGATGTCCAGCACCTGCCTAACACTGGGCAGGCTTGGTGGCCCGCCTGTAAGCTCAGCACTCAGGAAGCAGACTGGGAATACCAAAGCAAGTTGGCTAGCTAGACTACCAGATTTGGGGAGCTCTGAGTTCAAATCAGGGACTTGACAGTAATTGTGGAAGACACCCAGAGTCCTGGCTTCCACAGCATGCATACAGATATGCACATGCACTGTGCGCGCACTTACACATGGTGCAATGCATGTGCGTACTGACACATCATACACACAAACTCACAAAAATACTGTTTATCACTGCATGAACTATGCAATTTGAATAACCCTCTAACTATTAAGAAAACCAAATTATGGGCTGGATAGATGGCTCAGTGGTTAAGAGCACTGACTACTCTTGCAGAACTGAACCATGTGGGTTCAGTTCCCAGCACCCACATGGCAGCTAACAACTGTCTATAACTCCAGTTCCAAGGGATCTGATGTGCTCTTCCTCTTCTGACCTCTATGGACATTCCATGGCAAGGTTCACTGACCTCCCTGTGAACAACTGTGCACATAAAAATAAAAACAATAAAATATTTAAAAAGAAAAGAAAACCAAATTCATGGTTTAAAAAAATTCCCTCAACAGAAAATGTCAAGAGCAGATTTTTTTCCCTAGAGAATTCTACACATGTTTAAGGAAGAATTAATCTCCTCCAAAAAGCAGATAATGTGGGAATAAACCCAGGTTATTTTGTGGTTAGTACCAGAAACACAAAAGAGAAAGAAAGATAAAAATGAGTAAAGAAAATCACAGGGCAACACCATTTATGAATATAGACACAAGAAACATTTATCAAAGTATTAGGAAAAGGATATATGGAAAGAATTATATGCTGTGACCAGTTGAGATATATGAGTGACAGAAGGCTGGTTTAATATAAGAAAATCAATTTATACTAATAGGATAAAGAAGAAAATCAACAGCTTATGCTGATGGATGCAGGAAAATAGATTGACAAAAGCTTACACCTATTTATGATAAAAATTCAGAAAAATTGGGAGAGAAGGAACGTTTTCTACTTGATAGAATACCTACAAAAATATGGATAACATTATGCTCAGTATTGAAAGACTGAATGCTTTCTCCCTAACCTCAAAAGTAAGGCCAGGATACCCACTTGACACTTGTACTCACTATCCAGCTAGAAGTTACAGCCAATGCACAAGTTAAGAAAATGAAATAAAAGGTATGAAGATTTGGGCTGGAGAGATGGCTCAGTGGTTAAGAGTACCATCTGCTCTTGCAGAGGACCCGGGTTCGATTCCCAGAATCCACATGGTGGCTGAAAGCCGTCTTTAACTCCAGATCTTCTGACCTCTGAGGCATTGCATGACATGGGTGCACCAACCTACATGCAGACAGTACACTCATACACATAAAAAATAATAAATAAAAAAATTTAAAAAGGTATGAAGATGCTGGGCGTGGTGGTGCACGCCTTTAATCCTAGCACTTGGGAGGCAGAGGCAGGTAGATCTTTGTGAGTTCAAGGCCATCCTGGTCTACAGAGTGAGTTCCAGGACAGTTGGGGCTACAGGGAGACCCTGTCTCAAAAAGACCAAAAAAAAAAAAAAGGTATGAATATTTAGCATTGGCCGACACCCATTGTCCCAGACATCGAGAGGATGAAGTAGACAGAGTTTAAGGCCAACTTGTGCTACTTAGCGAAATCTTGTCTTCAAACAAACAAACATACACCTCCAACAAACAAACAAACAAACAAACAAACAACAGATGGGAAGACAGTTATGCCTGTCACTATAATACCATTCTCAGGATATGCATATTGGAAAGGAAGCAATAAATCGTTCCTATTTGTATGAGGTCTGATTGTTTAATTGGAAAGCCCCAAGATTTCAACAAAACAATCCTGGAATAAGTGCATTCAGCAAGATTGCAAAACATAAGATAAAAATATAAAATTGATTATATGAGAAGTGAGGACAGAGGTCATTTATTGTAGAAAAAACATAGGTGAAGAATTGGACATAGAGAGATGCTCCTTAGGTACTGGGCAGTGCAAATAAAAGCCACAGGGAGATTTCACCACTCACCTGCCAGACCTGCCAGATAGGCTTAAAAAATGGAGATATAAATTCTGAGGACCATGGAGAAAATCTACTGCTCATGCATTGCTAGTGGAAATGTAAAATGGCATTATGGAAAACAGTTTGGCAGTTTGTTAAAACAAGTGCAAGTACCATGTTAATTAAATGTCTACACAATAATGGTCAATAAAGGGTTGGGGATGTAGTAGAGAGTTTGCAAGGCAACGGGGTTGATCCTTAACACAGGAAAAAAATAACAACAACAACCAAATCCTGACTACAATGACTGTAAGATGTGCATTGTTTTAGGAGAATAGATAATGAATGAGTTGATCACAAAATTTGTTACTCAAATTGAGATACTTTTGAGAATGAAATGGGGTGATATTAGTCATTCCACTAGGAAAATGGGTCTTCTGGGACACAGGATGCCCCTAATAATGAAGGCAGGTGTATCTTGATCTAGTCAGTGGAGTCAAAGAGGCTGGTTGAGTGAGGAAATGAAGCATCTGAAACAAGAAAGGCAAGAAGGACCTGAAGAGCAATAAGGCACAAAGGGCCCATTGTAAGAGAGAGCTGCAGAAGGCTGAGTGGAGGCTCACACAGCTTCCTTGTGGCCTCCCAGGACCCCAGACACCCATGCTGTTTGTGGTAGGCAGGGTTCCCAGTTTCGGGCCCTAGCCAGCATTCCCTCTTCCTGCAGTCATCAGGCCGCTTTTGGTTGTGAGCTGTGTGTTTGCTTTGAGGCTATATTTAGTTCTCTGATTTGCTCTCTCTGCTGTACTTGAAAAATGTCCCAGGAAGATCAGTGTTATCAGTCCCTAGTGGTGTTTCTGTGATTCTCTCATGAATAGGAAAATGGGCTGAGGTCCCTGTGCACAGGGGCAGGTGAGATACATCCTCATTCCATTTCCTCCATGTGGAACCTGCTGAAATGACCTCAGGGTGTTTCTGGGGTGCTCTCCATCCTTATCTGGCCAGAGAGACGTGTCTTCTAATCTCCAGCCTCGTTTTTACAGGACTATCTCTGTCAGTTTGCTCACTGGGCTCCTTACTCCTCACCCTTCCTCAATTACCTACCTTGGACTTGGGCTTAGGCTCTCTGAGCATCAGGTCTCCCATGAAAGAGAGATGTCTGTACAGAGGCTACAGCTGTGTGGAGCCATAGCACCGAGGTTGAGCTACTGAGGTGATTTCTGAGAGTTCATTTCCTCTTTAATCTCCTTTAGGGGGTTTAAGGTATAGTTGCCACTGAAGGAAATCCAGCTATTATCTAAGAGAACAACATTGTGTGTGTGTGTGTTTGTGTGTGTGTTTGTGTGTGTGTGTGTGTGTGTGTGTGTGTGTCTGTCTGTCTGTCTGTCTGTCTGTCTGCTAGGGAGGAGGCAGAATGGTAAAATGAAGTCGAAGAACAAATGGTTTATGTGCCAGGAATGTTTTAAATATTGTCATAAGCCCTTCTCAAAAACTCTTTGAGAGATTATCGATAGGTTCATTTACAGAAGTGCAATTGGAAGCTCAGTAAGCTAGGCCCTGTACTAGTTACTTCTCTGTCGCTGTGACACAATACTATGACCAAAGCAACTTATAGAAGGAAGGATTTGTTGGGCTTATGGTTCCAGAGGGATAAGAGTCCATCGAGGTGGAGGGAGGCATGGCAGGGTCAGGTGAGCACAGAAAGCTGAGTGCACACATCTTCACGCAGGTGGGAAACAGAGGGGCAAGCTGGAAGCAGGGCAAAGCTAGGAACTCCCAGGGCGGCCCCAGAGATGTGCTGGATGTGCCTCCACCAGCACTTCCTAAGCTGCTACAAGCAATGCCATCCGCTGGGGCCAAGTATTCAAATTCTTGAAGCCTTCTCTTCTTTCCTTTTAAGCACTCCCCCACCCCTAAGCTTATTTCCTTTTCTGTTATCAAGAGAAGCTGCCATTGGCTCCCAGGGGAAGGTTAACTGTGCTGGCTTGCAGCGGCCAGGAGTTCCCTGGTTGTTGAACTCCTATGTGAAATCTGGTGAAGCATCTGGTGGGGCTTCTTAAGTGCTAATCTGTATTTCCAGGAAGGAGTACATGAAGGCATCCGCGTTCAGTATGAATTAGATTCTCCCTGGTGTAAGCCTTTGTTGGAGGAGCACAGAGTAAGGAGTACACAAAAGACGCGAACACACACTAGACTCTAGAATGTTTGAGAACCAGAATTGCATGTCATTTGGGTTCAAGAGAATGGCACATCCAAGGAGCTGAGATCTGGAACGACACTTGTGTCTAGTGAAATAATGTGGTCACACCTGGCCTTTGGGGACAGTCCTTCTAGTTTGAACAGATCTTCCTTGCACTTTTCCTCCATTAATCCCCAGGCACGGGTATACCTCCATTACAGTCTCCAGCTTTGCTGAGGTTTCTTACTCTATACTGGAAAAGCCAGTCTCAAGTCTAAACTTCACATCTTCTCATATCCATCTTTCTACACAGTTCCCTGGGGGTTTTTTGCCATAGGATATTCTTTTTTTTTTTTTTTTTTTAAGCAGATGGGTTCTTTTTTTTTATTTTATTTATTTTCTTATGTGTATGAATGTAATGTCTGCATGTAGGCTTGTGCACCTGTGTCGTGCAGTGCCGCGGAGGTCAGAGGAGGGTCTTGGATTCCCCTGGAACTGGAGTTTTCCTGGAATTGGAGTTACAGATGGTTCTTAGCCACCACGTGGGTGTTAGGGATTGAACCGGGTCCTCTGCAAGAGCAGCCAGTGCTCTTAACTGCTAGGCTATCTCTCCAGCCCCTGCCATAGGATATTCTAATTAAATTGCCAAAATCTCCTATTTTCTGGACAGGTTCAGTCATTCCATTGTTCTTTCATTCATATCAGAAGTATTTACTGGGAACCCGATATTGAGTTAAGCTTTCAGTTATATTCTTTTATTTTCTTCCAGAAAAATGCTATGAAAATGACAGAATACTTTTTTAATGGGAAGGAAAATAGTGTCTCTCTCTGCCTGACTGGTCAGTGTCATTGCTTTGAAGTTCATCACCATGTTGGCACAAAAGCTGTGTTTTCCATAGGCTGCACTTCTCATGGGTTGCTCCAAACCACTGAAGGAGAGAGAGCGTGATTAATACCATGGCAAGCATTTACTGAGAGACAGCAGTCCTTGGTGACGACTTTACTCAAAGACACCCTACCAATCTCACCAAACTGTCTTAGAACTGCATACCAACCATAGACGCTCCTTCCTTCTTTCTCTTTCTCCTTCATAGAAGTCAGCCCTGTGTCTCAGTACAATGGCTCTCCCAGGCATTTCTCATTCCCTCTCATTTTCCCTGAGCATTTACCTTCATGCATTCTTCGTAGAGGCCCAATCCTGCCTCAGTGTGTGCTGATGGATGACCCAGATTCCCGAACACACACTTTGTCTCCTCTCTCTACTTGCCTTCTTCTCACCTGTCCTTTCTTCCTTCTTTCCTCCCCCTTCTCTCTTCTGGCCTCTATTCCTTTTCCTTCCTTTATACTCATTGTCTTTCCTTCCCTCTGGCTTCCTCCTTTCCTTCTCTTTCCTTCCTTCTTCCATCCTCCTTTCCCTCCTTCATTTCATCTCTTCCTTACTTCTTCCATTCCACTCAACCCACTCAACCACCTTCTTTCCTCCCTTATTTTCCCTTCCCTTTCCTCCCTCTTCCTTCCCTCCCTCTTCTCTTCTTCCTTCCCTTTCTTCTTTTGAAGCACATTTCTGGCCCTTATTAAGTGTCTGTTTTTGGGTAGCTTTTTCTCTTCCTTTCTTTCTCTTCCCACTTTCCCTATATCACAAAGTCCCCAGGAGGTAGGACGGGTACTGTCTCTCTCTCCTCCCACACATACCGATGCCCATAGTTTCTGCAGTGGAAAAAGGGTTAGACAGCCGACTCTGCACAGATATTGTATAGAATGTGATCAAATCAGAATTTTATTTCAGTTTCATTTTCTAAAAGAGGCTTATGATGAAGTGATTGGAGTACTTGTCTTTCTCTAAGAAATATTGTTTTTGGTAATAGGCACAATGGACATTTATTTTGTTTCTTTTTTGTGGCTGCCTGGCATCTGAACTTTCTTTTGTATAATGGAAAATCCTACATTTTTCATTATTGGTAGATCATCTTTTTTTCTAATACAATGTCTTTAGCCCAGGCTGGCTCAAATTCTCTATGTAGTCTAGGATAACTCTGAACTTCCAGTCCTGTTCTTACCTCCCAGAGTGGTGAGATTACCAGTGTATATGCAGTCCTCAGAATCAAACCCAGGTCTTCCTGCATAGTAAGCACTCTACCAGCTGAGCTATATCTCCAGTCCCTAGACCATAGCTTTAATTGCATGTCTGGGGGATATGCTCATGGTTCAGGCTTGACTGATAAATAATATTAGCTACAAAGAAGCCAGTAGAAGTCAAGCCAGTGACAAGGGAGGTGGCAGTCAGATCTGGATTCTGAAGGGAAGAGACAGCTGTGTTGGCTACAGCAATCCAACATCTAGAGGAGTTGGTCAAGCTGTGGCACTTCAGGCATGGCGATGCTGGAAATAGGATCCTTGTAGGTCTAGGTCCCTGGCATGATGTCAAGTTTTATTGTTTGCAGAACCCTGAACCTAGTTCTCAAGCCCTCTCAGACATTTGGGGCATTATATGATAGCCTTTCAATGGAAATAATGTTCTGTTTAAAGCAGAATCTCTTTCTGTTGCTTATGATACCAAATGACATTGTGAAATAAGGCATCATGGAGAACAGTATCCATCAAGCCCCACGACTTTTGGATTTTAAGGAAGTATTTGTGTTTGGGCCTGGTGCTGCATGCCTTTGATCCCAGTGCACGAGACGCAGAGGCAGGCAGATGTCTGTGAGTTCCAGGCCAGCTGGGGTTATGGGGAGACCCTGTCTCAAAAAAAAAATAAAGAAAATAAAAAAAAGAAAGTGTTTGCCTGCTCAAAAGAACAGTTGGCTAGTAGTTGTAGCAGAAGTATTGTTCATCTGTTCTGTCATTTACCGCACATTTATTAAGGGTCAGTTCTGTGCCAGGCACCAGGCCAGACATAGTATTGAGGATATGCTACTGTTGAGAATACAATATTGAGCAAAATAGATGTTTACTGCTGTCACAGGGACACAGTGGTGGGAAGGCTTGGTTTTAGTGTGACCTGGATGCTTTTGTCAGCAGTTCAGGTTTTGTTTATTATCCTTTGTCTCCTGAGAATTTCACAGAGTTATAATACAGACAGGTGACTTGATGTTAATCAATTAATTTCTTTTTTAGTTCTTTAGAGATTGTGAAATGGCTTATCAAAAAATGAACAGATATAATGAGTTAAATGAGTGTTAAACAGTAAAAACAAGTGGTATTTAGTGAAAGGGAAACAGGGTGTGAATCTTGTCATGAAGCCCATTAGGGCAGAGGAAACTGGTGCTCAGCTTGCCTCTGGGGTACAGGGGAAGATGAAGTGAAAATACAAAGCCAGTTTAAGAAAACTTCAGAGGGGCTGGAGAAGTGACCTAGTGGTTAAGAGTGCTGACTGCTCTTGCAGAGGACCCAGATTTGATTCCCAGTACCCACATGGTGGCTGAGAATCATCTCTAAATCCAGTTCCAGGGGAATCCGACACCCTCTTCTGACCTCTGTGGCATTGCATGACATGGGTGCACAGACCTACACGCAGATAGTACATTCATACACATAAAAATAAATAAATTAATTAAAAAAGTAAATATTATAAAAAAGAAAACTTCAGAAAGGATGCTCATTTTGTGGGCAAAATGTTTCTTGGCCCCAAGTCTTATGAGGGATTTGCCTTTAGGGCCTCATATAAAGGATGTTGACCACATTATAAAGTATGAGAATGTAAACCCTAAGACTTTTGGGTGACATTCAATGTAATCTCATAGATAATGTAAGCTATAGTTTGCTTTTCCTGGTTATCTGTAAAACTGATGTAAGGCCTGGTGATAAAATGTATTCTGAGCATGACTTCCTTTGTTTGCCCTGTGGGGACAGTGAGGGCTCCTTTTAGACTTCAATGTGTCCTTCTCAGCCAAAGCAGCCAGTATGCCAGCAAAGGAGACAGGGATCCTTCAAATCATAGTCCTCGCCTTTGGATTTCAGGCAGATACAGGAGAGCTCTCATCTTATAGCAGGAAAACAAAGAATTTGCTGCTGCTGTTGCTATGATTATGATGATAGTGGATACAATATTGGGTACCATGGAGTTGGGGGGCAGGCTTCACAGAAGAGCTGACATTTAAACCAGATCACAGTGAAACTTTAGCAGAGCTACATTCCAGAGAGGACGATGGTTCCTGAAAGCAGAGAAGTGCCCAGAACTCAGAATTCCATTCTAAGAGCTGTGCACTTGGTGTGTAGTGTCCGGCCACAGAGAATTCCGAGGTCAGTTTTTAACACTATCTTCAACTCTATTTCTTCCATAGCTATCTCTCCAACGATGGTGTTTAAAAGCAGTAGCCACCTGCCACACACATTTGTTAAACATTTGAAATATAGGTAGCCTACATTGAATTTTTTTCTAAGTATAAAATATGCACTGGATTTTGAAGACTTGGTGAAAATATACAAAAAATACCTCAACCATTTTTGATGTTGGCCATAAGTGGAAAGAAAGATGCTTGACACAGTCAGTGCAATAAAATAAAACTAATTTTCCTACAATGACTCCATGTGGCTCACATCTTTCTGCTGGATGTTACTGGTGGGGATGCTGTCTCTGGGGGAGGAAAGAAGTGAATAACAGGAAATGGTAGGAGGCTTCTGCAAGCCTTAGACAAATGATAGTGAGGGTCAGAGCCACCAGTGATTGACTCTGGGAATGAACAAGAGAGATCAGGTGAAAAGTTTTTGCAAGTTGGACCTGACAAGGGGCTTTCCTAACAAGGGGAATAGAAAGAGGTAGGTAGGTGTCAGGGTTACATGTCATGTGTCTAGGTGACTAAGAAGATGTTGAGGGTTGCTTGGTATGTTTTTATGTTTATGGATTTTTAACACGGGTATGCACAGTATCTGGTCTGAATGAGGCTCTTCCTGCCAGGTTCATGTGAGACTTAGTTCTTGAATGGAATCCTTCCATTTGGAGAAGCAGCTTAATAAGAGACACACTGAGGTCACTGAGTACTTCCGTCAGAAGTGACTAACACAACGTTTAGAGACTTCTACCTCCTGTAAAACAAGATGGGTACTGGAGAACATGGACTCTGGTGAAGTCTGTACCTTCTCCTGTGTCACTCAAATGGACTCTAGCCTGTGATGCCATCTTCATTCTGTGTCACATGAGAACATCACCAGGCATGGTTGCTCAATCTTGATGGTCCCTGTGTCTAGACCTGTGAGTTAATTAACTTATTTTCTTTATCATGTGCTCACTCTTAAGTGTATGTGACATTCAGGTGTGAAGCTCTGGAAAGAAAATGTGCCAGGATTGTAGACTCAGGAGGCAATGGGGAGAGGTGGTGATTGAGGGACATAGGTGTGGACTCAGGGAGGGAGAGTAGACTGAGAGCCAAGC
This sequence comes from Rhizomys pruinosus, assembly GCA_009823505.1. NCBI lineage: Eukaryota > Metazoa > Chordata > Mammalia > Rodentia > Spalacidae > Rhizomys > Rhizomys pruinosus. The sequence goes on from VZQC01013830.1 coordinate 1,016,297, forward strand.
ACAGAGAATTAAGGATATGATAGAAGATGGTGTGCAGAATTGAAGATAAGAGAAGAGAAGCTGGAAAGCTTGACTGAACTGTCCTGGGAGGGCCTAGGAGGCCATGGAGTGTTTGCAAATAAGTGAAGAGGTTTGGGGGAAAGAGGCTGTAGAGAACGCCCAGACTCAGGTCATGTCTATGTGGGTAGGGGTTCTAAGTCACTTGAAGGCCAATGTCAGGTGGCAAAGGCCCAGAAACGAGCAGCTCATGAGGGAGAGACTGCAGGTGTGAGAGAGCTATGAAGACATCTGGGCAGTAGAGAAGCCTGGATGGGCTGGGAAGGGGAGCAGCCGACTGAGGGCAAGGATGTTTTAGGGAAATAGAGAACGTACAGAACGAAAGAGGAGGCAATAAGGGAAGGAACAAATCCAAGAGAATGATCCAAAGAATGTGACTCTGGTAACGGTCACCCTTCTCTAACCTCCTTTCTAATGTGTTAGCTGCTGGATCCCATCCATCTGCAAGGCCTCCCTAAAGGGAATCCCTTAGAGGTCTGGGGGCTGCTTTCCCTTGGGGGTGGGACCCAAAGAGCTATGCAAACTGGACTGCACATCCCCCGTAGGGCAGATCCCAGAGATCTGTGTCCAGAAGCAAGCTGACAGAGGAGACCCCAATGGTGAATGCTGTGGCACCTCTGCTCAGAGTCCATCAGCAGAGCAGAGATAAGCCTTGTTCCGCCCTAGTCTGGTTTAGGTTGGCTGCGGCTCCCCGCGTTCTCCGGCAGGGGCGCTGGGCACCCGCAGATGGCTCTCTCCCTCCCAGCACCAGCTCCTGAGCCCACCTGGGCTCATAGCGCTGGAACTTTTCTGGCTGCAGCCGGCGGCCCTGGGTCTTGAGAAACCCACTAATGCCAGGATCCGCTTCATTCTGGTGGACATTGTCGTTGGCGTCTTTCTTCAACCTGGCCGCCTACTCCATTCCCAATTTTCATTTTAGTTCCTGTGGGAAAGCAGTTCTGAGGGTGAGGGAATCCCGGGCAGTCGCCCTTCCGTCAGGCTCAGATCCCAGGCGCCTCCACTGTCTGCTCCATCCCTCTGCGTTCTTTTGTCGCTCCGGCCTCTTTCTCCTTTTCTTTCGCCCGGTCCTCTCCCCGCATCTCTCTCCACCTCCTCCCTTTCTCGATTTCATTTTTTGTTCTCTCCACTTTCTTCTTTCCCTTCCCCCTACCCTGTGTTTTGTTCCATCTCGCTGGGCTTGACCTTCTACAAAGAAGCTTTTCTAATTCCCAAAAGAAACAGCCTGTCTCCTCACCAAGCCTCCACCCTCAACCTATTCCTTTTCTAAAAGCCCTTCCTTCATCTCTCCATATTTTGGGCGGTCAGCCTCTAGAAGTCAAGGGTGCTTCTTGGAGGCGGCGGGCTGCACCTGCCCCGCCGATCAGAGCTGTAAATCCCATTTCAAGAAGTCCTTCTCAGGTTCAGTTCCCTTCTGTGCTGCTCGGCCAGTCTCTGGCTGCCTATGGTCATGGAGGGTCCCAGGGGCGCACGAAGCGCACACCTTGTTTTCCTGCCACCCGCATTGGGAGACCCGATAAGCTTACACTGCCGTAGGCAGTGGACCTTCCAGCTGTTGGCGGGCACTTTGAAACAACTAGCCTCGCTCAGAATCGCGTCCAGGGAGAGTGAGGGTAAGACCTGGCTGTCCCAGGAAAACCCGGTCTGGATCTTCCTGGTGGGAACACTCTACTACCGTCTGCCCATCTCTGGTCCAGCGGTCCCAGGGAAGGACGGCCTCTGCTCCGCTGCCTTGCAGCTGGCTTTCCAGACCCCTCAGTGGGCTACATCGGCTTAAATTCTCGGGTGAAACCGTGGGTGCCCCAGGAAGAGGAGACCTGCCCTGTTCTCCACATTGCCTCTGACCACTCACGGGCTCCTGGAAAAGCAAACAGAGCCTGCGCGTGATCCGCTAGCTCCCAAGGCCGGAGCGCACCTTCCGTCCTCTCACACGCGAGCTGGCGTAAACGCACCCGCACTGAGCCGCGCGTCCCCGCACATCAACGGCTCCACCAGGTTCCCCCCACCCCGCGGCGCCCTCCTACCAGCCCAGGAGCACCCCTAGTCTTCCTCTTAGTCGCCTGCGCGCACGCACGCGCACGCACGCACTCCCCGCACCCCCGCACCGGGAGGGGAAGCAGGCCTCGGGGGCGGGGAGCCCGGAGCCCAGTAGTGGGTTGGTCCCGCGCTCGTCTTCTGCTAGGAGGCTCCGGGCTGCCCCTCGTCTGTCTCCTGGTCACAAAGAGTTGGCTCTGAAAACAATTTACTTCTCCTCCCCCGAGATCCTTTCCCGCCCCGCTCCCGGGAACAGACCCGAAGAGCGGTCCCGCAAAAGCTGCTCCCAACTCCACGCCCGGAGCGGGCTGGAGGCTGGATCTCCTCCTTCTGGATCCCGCTTGCTTTTCGCATTTGAAGATTTTCTTACTACCCCTGAACACTCCTTTTTACGAAATTTCTGAAAGAGGTTAGTCGGGGAGATTTGGGAGCCGGGAGCTATTTTAACAACGGGGGAAAAAAAACACCAAAGCACCGAAGGATCCTTTATTCTTTTTTTTTGGGGGGGGTTTTTGGACGAGAGAGCGGAGCCGAATCGGGCCCCGTGGGAGAGTGCCGAGGCCAGCAAAGAGCGCCCGCCGGAGCCACCTCCTTCCTGGCCGCCCCTCCCCTACGTCACATCCTCGCTCTCGCTCTCCCGCCTCTCCGCCAGCTCTCGTCGTCGCCGGCGCGCGCCACGCCCCCCCCACGCCCCCCCCCCCCCCGCGCCGGACCCGCACCTCGGCTGGCGCCACACACTCGGCATCCCGAGCAGCAGTAGCCGCAGCGGGATGGAGGCGGCGCGCACTGAGCGCCCCGCTGGCTGGCGGGGGGCGCCCCTCGCCCGGACCGGGCTGCTACTCCTGTCTACGTGGGTCCTGGCGGGCGCCGAGATCACTTGGGGCGCGACGGGAGGTCCTGGGCGCCCGGCTTCGCTGGCTTCGCGTCCACCGGCGTTGCCTTCTCTCTTGCCGCGGGCAGCGAACCAGTGGCCGGAGGAGCTGGCGACATCCCGGAGAGACACTGCGCTGGGGCGCCGGTCCAGACTAGAGCTACTGTCCCAGCTGAGCGGCGGGGAGATGCGGGTGGAAGCCCAGGGAACGTCGCCTGTAGGCGCGAGGTGGGTTCCGGGCATCCCCGCTCCCGGCCAGGCTGGAGGCGGGAGGAGGACTCGCCGGGCGCAGCCCCCCAACACCCTGGAGCGCGGAGATGCTTGGGCTACCGCTCCGGCCGATGGTTCTAAAGGAAGCCGTCCTCAGACCAAGGGCTCTCGGGAGGAGGTGAAGGCGCCGCGGACTGGAGGACCCGCGGCTGAGGAGCTCCGGCTGCCCAGCACCTCTTTCGCGCTGACTGGGGACTCGGCCCACAACCAAGCCATGGTGCACTGGTCGGGACACAACAGCAGCGTGAGTATCCACCCGGCTAAGATCTCTGACAGCAACGGGGAATAGGGGGCGGGAGCCAGGGCCAGGTAGTGGCTCCTGGTCCGGGTGGAGAACCCGAGCGCCCAGACTTTTAGAGCTCTCCTCAAGCCCCAACAGGTTAGCGGAGTTTTGGTGTAAGCTGCGTGCATCTCTTTACTGGAGACCTTAGGACCGACATTATCTGCGGTGGTGAGAAGGAAAGGGTGTCTTAAAGATGCGTGGCAGAGGGAACCTGTGGTCACTGTCTGGTATTTGGCTTGGAGAGTCAGTGTTTATTTTTTGAGAAGGGATGCTTGAATTCTTGGGTGGTGACACTGGCTGTGACGCTGACGCCTCCCCCCCTTCCTGCTCTGCATCCCGGCCTTGAGAAGAGAACCACGGAGACAGAAGCTGGTGGGGGCGGAGGGCGGAGGTGACATGCTCCCCTACGATTGTTCATCTTGGGGTGGATGCTGTTCCCTCCAGGCACTCGTTCTGCCAGCCCAGGCTGAGAGCTGGGCCACGTCACTCAAGCTGGAGGGTTGTGGGAGTTGGGGGCGGGCAGGAAAAAAGTTTATAGCATGAGGCAAAATTCAACACTCCCCCACACCACTCATTCCTGTGCTTGCGCTGCACGCACGAGTGGGGAAACTCTCTAGCTTTTAGCTGCATCCAGAACCACAAATGGCTCCCAGAGCTAGCCCCTGCCCTTTCTGCGCACCTCTCCGCCCCTCTTTCCTTGCCGCCTGGGTCCTCTGGATGCTGCCCTATCGAGAGGTGGCGCTGTTGAACCCACTCCGGGGGCTCTGGGGCTTCAGAACGGGGTTTGGGGCCGGAGAAGGGACACTCGGGGCAACTGCCTTGGCCCGCAGCGCAGTGCAGCGCCTGCCAGAGGGCTCTCCCCAGCTCACTAGTAATAGCTTTGTGCAGTCAAAACCCTCCTCGCAAATTCTCCACTCCCTTTCCTCTAGTGGTCTCTGTTTCAGTTGCAAAATCTTGTCTGGCTTTCCAGTCCAGTTGAAAACCGGGCTTTGGGCAGAGTATGGGCTCCAGAAGGAAGATAAGGGGATGCACAGGCAGTTCGGGGGCCCATTTCCTGGCCCAGCACCTCCACTTTTTTATATCTTTCAGGACGGGCTTTTAAAAAGACTACCTTGGGGGGCTGGAGAGATGGCCTAGCGGTTAAGAGCGCTAACCTTAACCACTAAGAGTGGTTAAGACTGCTCTTGCAGAGAACCCCGGTTCGATCCCTAGCATCCACATGGCGGCTGAGAACCGTCTTTAACTCCAGTTCCAGGGGAATCCGACACCCTCTTCTGACCTCTGCGGCATTGCAGGACACGGGTGCACAAACCTACATGCAGGCATTCATACACATACGAAAATAAATAAATAAATATTAAAAAAAAAGACTACCTTGGGAAATGTTTGCCTTATTTTAACAGAACCTGGGGGTGGGTTATAGGGTTAACTTGGAAATAATGGAAGGCAGGGGTCTGCAGAGCTCAGCACACTAGCATTAACTAAGGGTGGGTTCTCAGTTGTACACTGGAGTTGGGGTAAAGGAGACAGCCCAGCCTGGGCACCTAATACTGGGTTCGGAGGAGTCCAGCTACTCCTCCGTAAAGACCCAACAGCCTTGGGTCTGAGGGCTCCGAGCTTGGGGTTGGGGCTGGGCAACATGCACTTTTGCAGGGCTGGGTATTGGATGGAAACTTCCAAGTCCCCAGAAAAATCTTGGTGTTTGCAGAGAGAGTAAGAGAGGAATAATTCTGACAGCAGAGCTCATGACTTCTGACTTCATTTAAGTTTGATAATTAGGAATTATGTGGTGTGCTCTTAGTTTTACTCCGTGAGGAGGAAGAGGGAATATCCTCACATACATGCGGCTTTATTACTAAATTCACTTTGCTGAAAAGTGTGATCTCTGCTTTTATTTTAAATATTGACAAAGCTCCAAGAGATGGGACTATAGAGAGAAAATATTTTCTGAAAATAGTAGGTAAATGTGCATAGCCCTCTCTGCCCATCTTTAGAGGGGCTGAACAGCAAAGGATACAAGGGAGAGCCTGGCTTGTGCCTTCTGGGGACACGGCTGTCAGTCAAAGCAGGTCCGAAAGTCCTGGGTAGCAGAGCAGTTTGGGAGGGAGATTAGAGGCATCTGTGAAAAGCCCTTGGCCAGCTTCAGTGCTCCTCCAGCAAGGACTAGGCAGGCCACCCCCAGACCAGAGAGGGACTTCCTCCGTAGCCCGTAGTCGGCCTCTTTCTTTTGGCCAGCATCAGGGAGAGAAGTGTGGTTGTCAGGTCTGGGATGCTCCTGGAAGAGGGAGACCTGTCTGGGAGGTTTGCTGGGAGCCACCTCAGCAGCCTTCCTCTGTTCTCCCTCCACTCTTTGCTGACAGCAGAAAGAGAAGGTGCACAGTGATGTTGGTGAGGAAACCTCAGGAAGGTCCTTTACTGCTTGCTTCACAGTGAGGGCAATGTCACAAGGCAGAGATGTGGGGCCTAGTACCAGTTCTTTAGGCCTGGAAAGAGAAGTCTACCTTTTCTTCTGACTTCTGAAATGTTAAGCAGGCCCTTTGACCAGCAGCTTCAACTTAACAGAGTTTGGACTTTCCTGGTCTTCTCAGAAATGCTTTTGATGAACTTCAATATTTGATGAATTTCCTTATGGGGAGAGGTTTTAGTCACCTAGATAATGGAACATAGAGCTGTCCTCGAGAGAGTTTACAGTTAGAAATGTAGTTGGGGACCTTGTACCTCACACTGTTGGTTCAGCCTGTACCGCAGGAGCTTAGGGCAAGAGATCCTTGTCTAGGGCATGTGCTTGCTCTGGTCTTAAAGCTGGGGTAGGATAGCTTGGGAGGGAGTGGAGGAGATGCCCAGTCGACTAAAGGCAGAGAGAAACAGGAGAGGGAGAAGTAGTGGGTCCCAGCTGGGCTCTGATCACAGTGCTCTTGCCTGTAGGAGGTGGGTAGACTTGGCCTTGGACCTTCTCTCTGGAGGAGACTTGCTGTTGTTCTTTTTTACCACTTGTCTCCAGCTGGGATCCTGGTGAGTAATGGGTTAGAGAGTGTTTCACAAACCCAGGGGGAGCCCAGTCCCCATGCCATACAGGGAAACAGAAAAACACATTATTCTGTCCTTTTCCTTCAGATGGAGGAAGAAGCTTCCTTGCTTGCTGGGTGAGTTGGCAAATGGCCCTGGAGAGTGGAGAGTTGTGAAGGCACAGCCCACTTATTTACACCCCCCTCTTTCTTGAATTAACCCCTGATGGTGAGCCTGCTGTATCCTCCCTTGGTGCAGGCATTCCTTCTGCTTAGCGGCTCGCTCTCTGTGGCTTTGCAGCCTGCTGCCCCTGCAGTGTGTCTGCTTGGCATGACTTGGCAGGTAGTTTTCAATTAATGTGGCCAACCTTAAACCTTAGTGAAGAGAAATGAGGCGATGCTGTCACTCCTGGTCCTTGCCAGAGCACCATCCCTGGAGCCTGTTAGGAGGTGTACCGCCTCGATCTCCCCAGGCAGGATTCTCTACCCCTAACTAATGTAGCTGGGCTGTGCTGTAAAATATTTACTCCTAATGTGCAAAATAGTGACAGATTTGATCAGATTAATTGTATTTCACTCACTAGAGCATTTCATTGTGGCTCGCTAACACATTTTTCAAATAGCTTTTGGCTGGATTGCCTAGTCTTCATCATCTCTGCTCACAGTCCCCATGTCACAATATCTTAATGCATTTTGCCTTCTCCGAGGCTTAATAAAGAAGCCTGCCACAGAAACCATTCTTCAGGGGTTTGCCAAAAAAATCTGTTTTTAATTAATATTACAAGGAGAGGCGTCTCGGTTGAGACATAGCTGGGAAACACGTTGGGACACAACAGCACTAATTGCTCCTGGTCACTGTCGGCCAGAAGTGGGGGTGACAGGAGGAGGGGTAGACAAGGCTGTTTCTCTGCTTTGAGGGTTCTCTCATGGAGGGATTACAGTGTCTGGTTTGCTTCTCAGATCCTGCAGTGATTTCCAAGGTGAGCAGAGTAGCTGTGAATTACTTAATTAGGAGGCCCTATTTAACAATTGCAGAAATGCAGTGGTTGGAACTTGCTTTTTGGTTGACAAGGAAGGAATGTTCAGCAGTGGCTTCTACAACTGTGTTGGGCTTAAAGGAAGAGGATTGGTGGATCCAGTGGTAAGTGGACTCTCCAGCCCTGTAAATCTATTGTTGTCACTAAAAGGGTTCTGTGAGTAGAGATCTGTGGGCTCTGAGGCATCCCATAAGAACAGAGAAGTATGAGGGAGCCAGGCTCAGACATAGGCCAGTGCCCAAGGGCTGGTGCTTCATCTAGGGCTAGGTGCAGATAGAAAAGTCGTCTCAAGCCTGTGGCTTGACCAACCTGCCCACCTATATATTTCCTGGTTTTTTTCCTTTGGCCTCCTGAGTTGCTTGAGGCAGTTCCTTTATAGCTAGGAAAAATAATGTCAGGAAGAAATGGAGAGCAAATTTGGAGGACAAGAGGCTCTGTGGAAGAAGAGGTGGGACATGCAGAGTGGGCCCTGTGGGTCCTATTCAGCAGCAGGACTGGCTCTGAAGCATTGAGGTCATTCATCCAGCTACGGCTTTCCTCCTGGTGTTGGGGTGAGTGGCAGAAGAGAGTGGATAGAACCCTATGTTGTTGGTGGACAGTGGAGAGTGAGGATGCCATGCTTCACACTCAGTAGGTTCTTGGTGATGTTTGGAAAGTGGATGAATGAGTGAATGAGTCACAGCTCCAACTTCCACGGAGGACAAGCTACAAAAGAATTTGAAATCACTGTCGGGGATGAAGACGAGATAACCACTGTAAACAGGAGTGGCTTCGTCTGGTGTGTCTCCATCTGCTGTGTCTCCATTCTAGTCTGAGAATCTCTGGTTTTCTGAATTCAAATCCAAAGTCCCATGTCATGGCATTAAAGGCCCCTGACTTGTATGCCTTGTGTGTCCTGGGTCTACTTCTGCAACTTGGTCTGTGATGGACTCTTCTGCTGTTGCTGGGGAAGCTCTGCCACTGTCCTCTCCACAAGGCCCCAGCTTGGCTCCAGGCCTTTTTTCCAAGGCCTCCTCTGGTTGGGATTCCTCTCTTCCTGCCACAGGGCACCCATTACCCACTGCTCGGTTCAGGACTCAAGCACAGGCCTCCATGCAAGCTTCCCATGAAGCATTGACTTCCTTTTTCCTAGTGGTTTATAGAATTTAACACATTTGATCATTTTTCAATAATTTGTTTATTCCAATCTTATGTTTTTCAGTGTTTGTGGATGAGGGGTGAAATATAAATAGCTAAATAAGCATGCTCTTCCAATTGTGGGTCCTGATTTTATGTACATCTTCTAGCATTTGGTACATTTTGCCAATTGACCCCATAACATTTAGCTGTCCTAGGGAGCTGGACAATGTGTCAACCATTGGGACAAGGGAAATTATTTTTGCCCTAAGAAGATAAACAGGTTAACACTATCTTTTAATGACATTGAAAGCAAGTGTCTAGTTTATGTTTTCACATGTGAAATTTTTGTGCATGTGTGTATATATTTGTGTGAATGTATGCACAGGTGCATGTATGCGTGCGAATGTATATAAAGAGGTTGATGTGTAGTATCTTTATCAATCACTCTCCACCTTGTTTTGAAATAGGGTGTCTGGATAAACCTGGAGCCCACTGAATGGTTAGGGTGACTGTCAGCAAGCTCCAGGAATTCTTGTCTTGGTATTTTTCCAGGGCCAGTATTACAGGTACCTGCCGCCATGACTGGCTTCTTATATGGGTGCTAGGTATTGAACTCAGGTTGAATACTATGCCCTTCAGGGCCTGTGACTTATGTTGCTACAGGTTCCTGGTCCCAGTGATGGTGCCAGAAATGGGTTCCATCTTGTGTAGATGGCCTTAAATCCAATCAGAAAGTGATTGGTTCCTTCCATGACTTTCATGGTACTGCTGCACCAGCAGGTGCATATGACCAGGCCGTTCGTTACTGCAGCTCACAGAGGCCACAGAAACTGGGTAAGGTTGTTGACTACCTTTCTCCTCTGGTGGCATTCACCGCACCTTCCAGCACTATGAAAGCTAGCCAGTGGGGTAGGAAGCTTCCAGGCCAGCCCCAGCTTTGATTTCTCCATGTTCTATGACTCATGTAGTATCTTCAGCAGCAGGATCTTACTGGAAAGTTCTAAAGGGTAACCAAGAGCACTGGCAATAACCAGTTATGTTGGGGTTCATGGGACCCCACTGACCCACAACTCCAAAGAGGTAACCCATTCTTCATGCTTGTGTCCCAAGTGTTATACTGACTGGGCCATCTCCCTAGTACCTTATTTGTGAATTTTAGCACAAGATTCAATAAGATCCTTATTTTACTTGAAAGAGGATAGAAACGAGGACAAGTCAATGGTCCGACTGCTCATGTTGCTGATATGCACACGCATAGGCCGTTCAGCTATTTGCTGAGCTCTTGCTCTCTATGCACAATTGTTCTGGTCACTGGGGTTTGATATGGATGTGATGGAGGGAAATAACACAAGGATTTGGCAGTGTTTGCCTCCAGGTCCTTCTAATATGCTTTGGATGTAAGCCTGATTGTCTATAAAGTTAAATACCACTTGACAACAAGACAGATGCCACGGGGTGATATGTGGTTAATTGTCAAGTGATTGTTTGAGGCTAGGAGCTCAGAGAAGAGAACATCACTGCGGGAGATACTGGAGGCATCTTACATCCACAGAATGTCAGGGCTGGAAGTGCACTTGGGAATTGTCTTCATCAAATCACACAGCACAGAGATGAGGGTGTGAGGCTCTGACAGCAGTATCACACCCTACAGCTGGCCCCCCAACTGTTCTTTTTATCTCAGAAGAGCCTCTTCTTTCCATGCCTGCTTTCTTCTTTTCTCCTTTAGATGAACAGAGAATTTTCCTTCCAAAAGAGTTTGCATACTTTTACTTAGGTGTGGTAGGGTGCTGCCCATTTTATAGGTAGGGTAAACCGAGACCCAGAATGGCAGTGTACAAGACTAAGAATAGATTCCTCTCTCCTGCATTATTTTTCTTGTCTCAATGGTCAAATACTTGACAAAAGCAACTTAGGGAGGAGGGGCTTATTTTGGCCTGAGGTTCAGAGGATGTAGTTAGTCCATCATGATGGAGGAGTCAAGGTGCAAGGTGGGTAAGTCCATATCAGCAGGAGAGTAAAGTGTCTGGTCATGTCATGGTATCCAACAAGGAACTAGGACTTGGCAGGAAGTGGGGCTAGGTTATAACCTTCAAAGACCAAGCCCGAGGGAACCACGTCTGAACCTGTTCCTCTCACCTCCAAGGTTCCACAACCTCCCTCGACAATACCACCTGCTGTATACCAAGTGTTCAAACACATGAGCCCATGTCAGACATTTCACATTTGCATCAGAATATGTCCACAATCACTGTGTCCACACACTGCAGTAACTGTAGACAAGAAATAATGAGCTCCTTAACGGTGGGTGAGCTGTATTTTATGGTTGTTGATGAGAGCTTCTATAAGTTACCTGGCTCTTCGAATTAGTGAGTGAATCAAGCCTGCTTATCTCACCAAGAATATTTTGCTTGTTTGTTTTGACTATTTGTGTTAAATTATTTATGGAAATCCTATTCTTTTTTTTTTTTTTATTTCTGTATGTGTATCAATGTACTGTCTGCATGCAGGTCTGTGCACCCATGTTGTGCAATGCCGCGGAGGTCAGAAGAGGGTCTCAGACTCCCCTGGAGCTGGAGTTCTCCTGGAACTGGAGTTTCAGATGGCTCTTGGCCGCCATGTGGGCGCTGGGGATCGAATCCGGGTCCTCTGTAAGAGCGGTCGGTGCTCTTAACCGCTAGGCCATCTCTCCAGCCCTGGAAATCCTATTCTTTACAGTACACTGATAAATGTGTGATAGTAAATTTAGAAAAAGTAATGGAGTCTAAGAACTTCAGGATTGCACAAATAGATTTTTGCTATTAGGTCCATGGTGGGAAGCCGAGGAAACCAGTCCTTCTTATCTGAGATGAGCATTCTCTGCAGCATAGTTAGGCAAGCCATTTAGTGAGACTGGTCGATAAAACTGCCCATAGCGGAAGTAGGTATCTCTGTCTACGCACATGCTGGAGAACATCTAGCTTAAGAGAAAGACTAGGGGCAAAGTTAATGGAGGATATTCAAGGACTCTGCAGGTTGTTGATGGTTGGGGTTATTTTGCATGTCTAAGGGATAAGACTTATAAGGCTTACTGTATTATGAATTTATACATGTGGTGGGATTAAAAGCCTGGTTGCAAACTGCTTTAAGGTTTACTGGCAATGGATAGACTGGAAATGTGAAAACTGAATTTAGAGCTGGGTGCTTTGGTTCAGTAGGCCCCATTTATAAATAGCTGTGTGGCCCTGGGAAAGTCATTATTCTCTTTGTCTGTAAAGAGAGGTGTTGATGACACCTCTCACTTGGGTGGCTGAAAGGATCTTAAATGAGATTCTGTATGGCAGAGTGCTTAACAAAGTATCTGGCCAGGCATGGTGGTACATGCCTTTAATCTTAACACTTTGTAGGCCGAGGCAGGAGGATCTCTGTGAGTTGAAGGCCAGCCTGGCCTATAGAGTAAGCTCCAGGCTGGCTGGAGCTATAGGGAGACTCTGTCTCAAGAAGACCAAAAAAAAAAGTATCTGGCCAATATGCAGTGTGCTCTGGGAGCACCTTTCAGCTGTCCAATATGCAGTGTGCTCTGGGAGCACCTTTCAGTTGGCCAATATGCAGTGTGCTTTCCTTTTAGTTGGCTCCGTTATGGCTTTAGTATTTGGAGGCAAGGTTTCTCTTGGTTTTCAGACAGAAACACTGAAGCAGGGGAAGGAGGGACTTGCCCACAGTTTGCCAGGGAACCGATGGCAAAGCCTTCCTGAAGCCCACACATCAGCAGGACGCTCATTTCAGCTACTTCCCTTGGTCTGTGTTCCCAGGCAAGTCTCCATGTCTGATTTTGTGTAGTATTAAAATGGGTAGTGAAAGATTTACATGGGAGTGGCTGTGTGTGTGTGTGTGTGTGTCTTGTGTGTGTGTGTCTGTGTGTGTGTGTGTCTAGATTCTCGAAATGTAGACTCAGAATTTGTAACAGAAACAGAATCATGTTGGTTAGAATCAATTATGAGATCACTTTTGTTAATGGCAAATAAATCGAACATTTTCTCAGGGATTTTATAGCATGGAGAGTTAAGGGATCCAGAGAGATAGAAAGAAGCTTCTCTGGGCTTGTATCAGCCCTTACACTTCACAGGAATTCATGAGAGAATTAGAGGATAAAGTTCATTAAGGTGTAGATTTAAGCAACTAAGAGAGCACTGTGATGCTAGCTGGGACTGGCTGCCAGGCAGAGCCCTTTATGTTAGACACTCTTGTACATCAAAGTGTGAGGATGGAGCTTGATGCTCCATTTTTCTGTCGATCTCTTAGCTTTGTCTCTCTCTCTGTGTATAGTGTGAAAAGGGGACATCCCTGGCCAGAATGCTGAAGATTATCTGTAGCCTCTTTTTCCCAAAAAATCACATTGGTAATTCAGTTTATTTGTAGTCATCTACATTTATGTGGTTGTCGGCTTGCCTTCATCCAGTGCACCAAGAACGGAAACAGAGAGCCCCACACAGACACTAGAGGGAGTGTGACCCTGGGAAAGACATGAAAATAAATAGGATAAAATAATGAAAAAGTGTTGGACCAGGAATTGTTCCAAAGAGAAAAATGCTCCAAAGAAAGATGAAGAGAAGTAGACTGTAAATTCATCACATGAAAGGCTGTTTGGGGACCTACAATGAATAATTGATTAGAACAGGAGAGTTTAATCCTGAGAGTTCATTGTCATGCCACCTCCTATAGGAAAAAGGAAGTCAGATATTCAATCCATTAGTGACTAAACTGAGACTCTACTGGTAGATTTGAGCTGAGGGTGTTTGTTTGTCCCATCTCTACTACACTTTATTCTTCCATGCTACGACCTCATTCCCTTGTGTATGGTGGTCAGTTAACAGAAGCTTATTGAGTTGCTTAGAGTAGATACCAATACTAAACACTGCTTAGGTGAAAACTGAATATCTTGGGGATGCAGACTGGTCTGGCCTGTTCTAATAGCCTCTAGGCCTTGGAGTCTGTGTCCCTGGAACATCTCAGCTGTCCTTTTCTGATTCTCAGGTCCCACGTGTCTGACTTGGTTCTCCCAAGAGCCATTTTTGTTTTTTACAGCAAAATAGACAGTTTCTCACCCAGCTGGTAGGAATCAAGTTAAAGATACACAGATTCCTAGGAAATGATCTTTTTCCTTTTTAAGATGTGCTTTCATTGGGAGACAGAGAAAAATAACTGAGTAGATCACTTTTTTGAGGACTAGAAGTAGCAGAGAAGGTTAAGCTGCCATGTAAAGATGTGATTACATGGGTGTCGGGGAGACTTGTCTACTCTATTCTAAGTTCTGAGACCATGAAGCCATGTAAAGATGTGATTACATGGGTGTCCGGGAGACTTGTCTACTCTGAGTTCTGAGACCGTGAAGCTGGAAATACAGAGAAGTGCGTTTTCTGCATGGTGCTGGGTGAACAGGCACACCAAAGAGGGGAAGGAGAAGCTCCTATGTGCTGCATTCAGTGTTATTTATGCTTGAAAGTCAATGTATCAGGCTGGTGCAACTTAGCCATTCTGGGTGCTTAACGACCATACTTAACACCCATACCAATTTAGCCGAGGAACCTAAGGGATAACTTTGTTCCTTGCCCTCAGAGGTCAACCAAGTCCTAGGGGATTATGCATGGGGGCATCTCTTGAAATGTCCTGCAAATGTGAGTCACCAGTCTTCCTATTCAGGGAGGTCTTGGAGATCCACTGATGGGACTTTGGCCAGTGTCAGTCTATGATGAGGAAAGTCTGCTCATGTCTCAGAAAAGGAAGCCTGGTCTAGCAAGACCTGATTTTGTCCTCGAGTGGATGGAACTGGTAAATGAAAAGCTGAAAGGAGCAAGGGGCTCCCCCCTCTGCCCCCCCCCCAAAAAAAAACCCCGAGAGACCCCTGAGGACCGAATCCTCAACTCACCTTAAGAAAACAAAAACTTTGGTTAATCTGGGCTAACTGTGTGGCCTTAAGCATCCAAAAGGAAAGTAAAACCAGAAATAAATAATCAGGAAGACCAGAGAAACTGTACTGCAGATATAAAACTTGAGATCTTAGTAAAAAGCCAAAAAAAGAGAGAGCACTGTTGTTTGGGCTGTCTTCAGTTCTTACTGGCAGGTACATCTATTCTGTGGCTGCTACTGCTTTTGCCAGTCTTCAAAGACAAGAGACAGCTTTTTAACCTTCTAATATGGACTGAAGACTCATGTCTGTCCAAGAGTCCTCCAAACCTTCAATGCCAGATGGGGACTACTGAGATACCCAGCTTGTGGACTAAGCAGCTAAGGGGATTTCAGCCTCGTCAGAGTATAGACTGCCATCGTTGGACTACCTGGGCTGCTCCATGGAGGTCAGTGCAGGGGGATCAAGACAGGACACGTGCTTACTGGACTTTATTGGGGGACCATGGTGGGGGAAAGACCCCAGTATGGAGCACAAGGGCAGGATTGAAGGTTGGTTTGGTCTTGTCAAGGAGGAACCTTCAAGCACTTCCTTCAGGAAAACAGGACATCTTTTAGAAAAAGAATCCTCTGATTCAGGTGATATGTGTATGTATGTATATATTCATGTGTATAAATATATATAACAATGTATATATGTATATACATATGCAATACAAGTTAGAGAGAACAACAACAACAAAAGAATTAGGAAAAAAATCTCTGGAAAGACTCAGAAAAAGATGCAAGACATGTATGGCAGAGTGCAGGGACTCAGGTGGGGTGGGGGGCATGGAAAGGGAAGTGACTCTAAATTCAATTGAAAATGATGTATGATTTATGGAAAAAAGTTTAATAATAAAAAATAAATAAAATTTAAAAAGTCAACCTTTGATTTCTCAAAATTCTCAAATGTCTTTTTTTCATGAAAAGGCCTTCAAGCAACAGTGACCTTGAACAAATCTCCATGCTTAAGTTTTTGACTGGCTACAAAATTAGGATAATACGGGACTTGCAGGCTTCTTGTGAATCTTAGAGATGATGAATATAGTATCTAGCACAGGAAGCTATGTTGTTGGCTGGGAATGGTAGCTCATGTCCATCAAGATGAGGAGCGGCCAGGCTGGTATCTTCTTTGATACTAGACCTCCTGATGTCCTACTCATTTACTGAACACTTTTCCTTTCTCTCCATGCTAGCCTGACTTCCAAGTACAAGCAATATGTTGTTTGCCCAACAGTTACCTGTGTCCACCACAGTTTTGCTTCTGTGATATTGGGACAAGTTTGGCCAGGGAATTGCTTCTCGCAAAAGGTTGGAGAAAATCCACCTACCAGTCACTAATGGACATTGGTGGATAGGTACTCGGCTTTCATCTCCTTTGGGGTAGGACAACTCTGAGGTTGGTTTTCTACAGTTTCCCAGAATGCCCAATGAGATTAGGCCCCAATTGCTTGCTATGATAACTTGCTTGCGTTTTGTCTGCCTTCCATCCAGATTTCATTTCTGCTACTTTCATATCATAATTATCTGGTGTTACCTTCCAAACGAACTCTTAATTTAAAGCCTTTGTTTCAGGAAGATAGGTTTCTGGAGAAATCTTTACTAAGATACTTATTTCCAAGTTGTTAGTTTTGCTTCTCTACAGAAACAGAACTAATAGTACATAGGGATAGACTTACTATAAGGAATTGACAGGCAATTTTGGTGGCTGAGAAGTCAGAGATGTATAGTTGGAAAGCTGGAGACCCAGAGAAGCTGGTGGTGCTAGTCTAAGTCTGAAGACTGAGTGACAGGAGAGACGATGGTATAAATTCTAGACCAAACCTAAGCATGAAGGCAGGAGAAGATGGATGCCCCAGCTCACCAATGAGGAGAAAAGGAATCCTTCCTGGCTCTGCTTTTTATTCTATTTGGGCCTCCAATAGAATGAGATGATTTCCATCTCTATGAGGAAATGCAGTCTGCATTACTCATTCTACTGATTCAAATATCAGTGTTACCCAGAAACACCTGCACAGACACTGACAGAATAATGTTCAACTAATTGTCTGGGCATGTGAACTCATCCATCATATCAGGTCAGGAACTTTCTCATACTCTTACAATTCTGCTTGGGGCCTTAAGGGAACACACTGAGGGTGTGAAGGGAGACTGAGATGGTTCTGAGATTGTCTTTTGTTTGAGTCCCCAGCATCTCCAGAAGAAAGGAGCTCAGGAACTCCTAGGAGGAGACACACACATCCAAATTAGTTCTCAGTGCCGTTTCTGAGGGGTCAGGATCTCCCCCTACCCTGGGCATTTGCTTCATCTTCACGATTGCCAGGTCTCCCTGTCATTTGGGCCCTTGCCTGCTGGCAGGTGATACCCCACCTAAAAATAAAGTCTGTGATTCCTCTTAGACTTGGTTTTAATTGGCAAGGAGCTGCTGGGCTCACACTTAGCTCTTCCTGTCTAACAGAGCAACAGAGAATGACATCATGATGGAATGGAGACACTACTACCTTGGGATTGGGACCCTCTGCTTTTGAGTTCCTTATTTATATTAATTTTTGTCAGTAAGTCATCTGCTTCTCAGGTGTATAGAAGCAGAGACTCTTCTAGGATGAGAGTTGTGAGTGTTATTTTTTAAAATTAGGTACATTGTTGATAAGGAGAATGTCTGAAGCTGTAGTTTTAAAAAAATACTTTCTAGCATGCAAATCTTGGCCTTACTTTAAGCTTAAGTATTTCCATTTATTCTTTCACTAATGTATTGAATAATTTGTTTGCTTCAGTGCATTGCTAATTAAGGGATTTGACTTGTCTGTTTTCCCCCCTTTATCTGTAAAATGAAGGTTGTATAATCTGATGTGGTCCTATGCCACCCCAAAGTGGATGTCAGTCACGTATGAATGTGTGAAATGGGTGCAGTCCAGTTGGTTCCTTTCATGTTTCATAATGAGATGCTGCACATGGAGGCATTTGGAAAGGAGCACAGAGTGACATAACTCAAGTGGCAGGTCTCCTTCATGCTCCTGTAATCCTCAACATGCTGGACATCCCTCAACAACAGATTTGAAGTCCCCCGTAGACCCCTGCTTCCTTCTGCCTTCTCAGTACAATACGAATGAAGCTCTTACATTAACTCATGTATTAAGACCCCTAAATTTCTGCTTTTTAAAGACAGAGTCTCATTACATAGCCCTGGTTGGCCTGGAACTCACAGAGATCTGCCTGCCTCTACCTTCTGAGTTCTGCAATTAAAGGTGTGTACTGCTGTGCCCCTCTCTGCCCTTCCACAAGATTCTTATTCCTAGCAGTTTATGTCCAGTGGCATCTGATGTAGTAAATTTTCAAGATGGAACTTGAGGTTTATTAAAAAATATTTGTTTAAGAGCTTGACCTGTATTGATGGCTCTGCCTTATCCTTATCAGATAAATGAGCATTGGGAGAACACTTAGTCTGTGCTCAGTAATACAGCACATATGTAAACCTTATATGGTATATACCCTGACAACTCAAAAGCTTTGATTTTGTGTGTGGGAAATAGATATTAGGCAGATATAATATAGAATAGTGTGAGAAAGTGTAAATACTCAATTAATCATATTTAAGAAATACATTTAATATAATCAGGACTATAGTAAATGAAAAGTAAAGTGAAACATTAAATATTATGACTGCTTTTATTATTTATACAAAATCTATGTTAAAAAGTAATGTCATCCTTTATCAGTTAACACGTGTTATTTGACAAGGCATGTGATTTGTGATTCTTCTACCTCTGTCTCTTGAGTAGATGGGATTGTAGACTTGTACCACCAGGCCAGGCTGGGCTCTAACTTTCCTGCAGAGTTTTTGTGCTTCATCTTGTATTTCTATTTGTGCTATTTTCCTTAGAGACAGAAGAAATACTTGCTTATTATTTAAATCATAGCACTAACACGTGTAAGTTGAATATCCTAATTGTTCTGAATTCTTTCTAAGCCTGCTTTCTTGTGATCCTGAATTTCCCTTTGTTTTACACTTGGATCTATGCTTCTGCTTCTTAGACTCAATTCCACTGGTCTTTGTGGGTCTGCCTTTAATTTTTGCATGGGATACCCTTTATAGCCTCTCTGTGTGTGTATGGGTATATCCTTGTTCATACTTGTGCTGACATAATATTAATGGATTTATTTTCATTCTCAAAAGATCCCCACTTGTAGGATAAATCATATGACCACTCAGTACTTAGGGAATATATATATATTTGATACTTTTTCATTTTCATACCTATGTGAATTTTTAATATGAATGCAGGGATATTAACTGTTAGGTGAAAATGTTTCAGTGAGCAAATTCAGCAGCTCAACTCTATAAAAATTATAAATAAACTAATTTTTCTCTCCCTCCCTTATTCCTTTCTTTCTGCAATATTGTTCTATTTCTTTCTATCTGAAAGCAACTGTACTATTATAATGTGAATCTCTTAATGGGCCCTAGAATTAACTTATCACTTATTTTCAGACATGGTAATTAATGTATATGGGTGGAGGGTATGTATTCATATTTTAGAGTAATATAAAATTAAAGAGAAAAAATGTGAATTCCTAAATATATTTCAGAGTTAACATACAGTTTATTCCAGAAACACATAATTCTGGTACATATATGACGTTTATACAGGCATATTTTGGAGCAATACAAATGGAAAGAAACAACAAAAACATAAAGACTGGGTCAAAGAATGGATTGAGCGAATTGATGCAGTTAAATTCTGCCCAAAGCAATAAACCTCTGCAGAGAAAAACTTTAAAAAGACTGAGAGAAAGATATAAGATATATATGGCAGACTGCATGAATTGGGCTGTGGTGGGGGAAGGGAAAGGGGAATATCTAAATTGAACTGAAAAATGATGTATGAAATACATAAAACATCAATAAAAATAATATATTAAGAAAAACCCACTCCAGCATTCCAATCACTCAGCACAGGGAAAAAAAGATACAGGACACGAGGTGAAGAGGAGATAGCGGAATAGCGGAATGTTCTGGGCATAGGACTCTGGCTAAGGAGCAAGGTATCTGAAGAGTACAGAAAGAGAGATGGTGTGTCTGGAGCAGATGGCCTGGGCACTGCAGAGAGGGGCAGCTAGACTGGCAGGCATAGGTAGGGGTATGGAAAGGAGCTGGTTTAAAAAAAAAAGGAAAGGAGCAAAAAAAGGAAAGGAGTTGGTTTTGTCTTAGCAGCAGCCATGAACTGATCAAAGTATGAGAGTGGTGTATTTAACTGACCTTAAAAGAATCTCACTGGGCCTGGAGAGATGGCTCAGCAGTTAAGAAATTTCCCAGCACCCACATGGCAGCTACCAACAGTCTGTAACTACAGTTCCAGGGGATCTGATGCCCTCTTCTGACCTCCACAGGCATTGCATGACATGGGTGCCCTTACCTACATGCAGGCAATACACACATACACCAACGTAAAATAATCATAATAAAATACTAGGGGCTGGAGAGATGGCCTAGAGGTTAAGAGCGCCGACCGTTCTTACAGAGGACCCGGGTACGATCCCCAGCACCCACATGGCGATCAAGAACCGTCTGAAACTCCAGTTTTCAGGGGAATCCGACACCCCCTTCTGACCTCCGCGGCATTGAACGACACGGGTGCACAAACCTGCATGCAGACAGTACATTCATACACATACAGAAATAAATAAAATTAAAAAAAAATGCTAAAACAAGAATCACACTGGATGCCCCGAGTGCTGGAGACACAGAAGAACAGAGGCTGGGAAAGCCGGCTGTGGAGGGGCAGTAGTGGGAGGCAGCGAGGAGCAGCCTAGTTAGGGACTATATGGCAGGCAGGCGTGGCTCATCCTGCGGCAATTCCATTTCTTTACTCCTTTCTAAACTGTCTTTGGATTGGGCATTTGTGGTGCTGTCTCTGTGGGTGGAGGTTTCTTCCCCAACTAATTTTTTGTATTAAAAATTATTGGTGTATGTATATTCATTGTACACATTGCTGTGTTTCATAAGAATTTGCACACACATATACAATGTATTTTGAGCATGTATCCTTCTACTCTGCTCCATTCTTCCTCTCTTCCTGACCCCTTACTTGGGTGGCCAGTAGAACAAGTGACACTGCGTCTCTACCAAGCTTTCTTGTCAAGGGACATGGGTGTTTATTATCGTGTGTCATAAATCCTTGCCATGGCATGATGAAAACATGTCAGTGTTGTCCGCTTGGTCTGGAGGAGGAAGGGGGACAAGTAGTACAGTCATTGCTAGCCCAGACTAGCCCAGCCCAGCTCGCCTGGCTCTGCACAACGGAGAGCAGTACACAGCCACTCAGCTGAACTGGCCGCACTCAGCCCATCCCCAGGCACCTTGGGTCTTTGTGAGAATAACTCATTGAGAGTGGGGTTGTTTCATTTGTAGCATTTCTTTTTTGGCTTTTTGGGACAGGGTTTCCCTGTAGCCTTGGTAGTCCTGGAATCCACTATGTAGCCCAGGCTGGCCTCCATTTTACAGAGATCCACCTGCTTCTGCTTCTTGGGTGCTGGGATTAAAGGCTTGGACCACCATACCCACCCTGTAACTTATTTTTTCTTCCAGGAAAAGCTAACCAATAAGCAGGTAAAATCGCCAGAATGTGAGCAGTAAGATGTAGCAAACTTTCTTGTGTAAATGGCATTTCTCCTGGTACTTCCTAGTCCTTAGCCTCTTGTGTACACACTCAGGGCCAGCTTTGGATGGATCTTTTTGATGGTTGCTTGCCACTCACTTTACAATTCGTGCCTTCTCTATCTGGAGCTAAAGGAGACAGGTCGGATTCATAGTCCAAAGGAATTAATCTTGACCTCTTTTCACCTTCTCAATTTTTCCCAGCAGCCTAATCTGATTCCAGCAGTGCATTTGAGCTGAGTGGTGCTCTGGTCTTTCAACAGGGGCTTTCAAGGCCCAGCACTCAGTGTTTCCTTATGAGAGTTCAAGTCAATTTCTGCCCTTACTGGAAAGATGGAATTTCACTTAAAAGGGGGAGAGATACAAGGGCAGAAATTTCCTTGGTTTAGACTGTTTTTAAAACATATTAGTTCTGGGCTGGAGAGATGGATGGCCTAGCGGTTGAGAGCACCAACTGCTCTTGCAGAGGACCTGGGTTTGATCCCCAGCACCCACGTGGCAGCTGAGAACCGTCTGTAACTCCAATTCCAGGAGAACTCCAGTTCCAGGGGAATCTGACACTCTCTTCTGACCTCTGAGGCGGCATTGCATGACATGGGTGCACAAACCTACATGCATACAGTACATTCATACAAATAAATAAATAAATAAATAAATAAATAAATAAATAAAACATATTAGTTCTGATAAAATATTTAGCTCTTAAACAACAAATTTAATATGGGAAATTGTGTTTTATTTATTAATGGCAGTTGCAGGGAGATTGGTAGGTGTTGTGCTAAAGTGCACTGTTGTGATTTTACAAAGTACAGTAATTACTGTAATATTTTGTTGAATTATTGATATCTACTGTGCCTGTAGGAACATGAGTTGATGCTGTTGAATTCATTTCAAGGTTGCCTATTCCCTCTCTGGTTTGGTTTGGTATTTTCTTTCCTTTCTTGTACACTTATTAAATTTTTAGGAAATGAGGTTTGGGGAAGAGTTGATTATATTGTAGGAAACACAAGGTTGTTACAACCTGAACGTGGGCAGGCAGCAAAGGCAGTCTACTGACCGGGATGATACATCTGTGTCAGCAGACTGAGGGAAGTCCAAGGAAGCATATCTGGTGAGAAAGGGGTCATCTGTGTGCCTTTTCCAGGAGCTGAGATTAAGGCAGGGGATAGTGGGAAGGCCATGTGTGTGCACAATCAAATCTATGTTCTAGGCATGCTTCTAGAATAATTAAATCATGCTTCTAGGCAGAGTTGCCCTTCAATAGCTAGAAACAATACTAGTCTCCTTTACTTATTGTTTCAGTAATTTTCCAAGCATTTTTTGGGGGGGCTGGAGACAGACAGGATCTCATTCTGTTGCCCTGGCTGGCTTGGAACTAGCCGTGTAGACTAGGTTGACCTTGAACTCACAGAGATCCATGTGCCTCTGCTCCTGAGTGGTAGGATTAAAGGTGTGCTTCAGTAATTATTATGTAGTGTCTGATAACATTCAAGTGATACCTCTGTGGATGATAGTGGCAATGTTACTGCTGAGAGCTTCCAGTTGTTACTTGAATGTACTTGTGCTTGAACTAGACCCAAGTTCAAGTTATGCCTAAGGGCATCCCTTTTTGGTTGTCACTAAACTGATGTTGAGGACCAGCCTCCTTCTCACCACCCACTAGTGTTGTGAAATGCTGGCCTCTGCTAACCAGTATCTGAGATGCGAATTTCCCTCTCTGTGCAATAACTGCAGGGATCAAAATGAAATCACATATTGGAAAGGGCATTATGAACTTGTAATGCACAGACATATTTAAGGAAATGCCATTGTCATAAAATTATAGAAATTGCTGATATTTATGATGAAGTTTTGAGGGGGGATAAGGGATAATTTTGTGCATGAAGTGGTTTTATTTTTCTCAGCCAGAAATGCCAGCATTAGAGAGTTAATTCCTTTGGGTAAAGAATTGTCTTCTCCGAGGTCCTTTTAAATTATAAATGATCCGATCTCTGTGAGTTCAAGGCCAGCCTGGTCTACAGAGTGAGCTCCAGGCCAGCTGGGACTAAAAGGGAGACCCTGTCTCAAAAATACATATATATATGATCCAAAGACAATGTTTTAGAGCTGGAAATAACACAGAATGATCCAATCAAGTTATTTTTCTAGTGTGTAGATGGTAGCACACCAATACCATCTAGGTGCTAGGAACTTCCACAGTAGCTCCCTGCCTCCAAGTGCAGTGTTGTTTTCAACCCTGATTGTTTTCAGCTTTCCTTAGTTTCCAAAATAGTATAAAACCCTTTCTTCCAGTAGATAGTCCTAGGGAGGAGGACAAATGAAGTACATGTGGAGATATAAATGGGCCCCCTTAACTGGGAGAGTAACAGTTGCATCAGAGGGGTCTTCCTTTGAATCTTAGTTCTATTCCTGAGTAACCATAGCTGTGTCCTTGGGTGAGGTCCTTTCCTGAGACCTCATTCTCTCTCTGTAGCATCAGGATTGCAATCTCTATTTTGATGATTGCTATGAGCATTTAGTACGCTTAAAGTGCTTGGCAAGGTGTCTGCCCCATCGTAGGAGATGCTATTCTACGGTAGGTACAAATGGTCATTATTAGATAAAAGGAGATCCTGAAGATTAGCCGTCTCCCAGCTCGTAGGTCTGCCTTCTTTTGCCATTTTCTCATTCTGTTGCAAAGCTGTGCATTTTAAGGGAGGAGAAAGCTGCGCTGGTGTCTTGTCCTTCTCTGAGGCTGGAGGAGGAGAGATACCAATTTGTTTCAGGTAGGGGGAGTCTGACACTTGCCAGAGGACCCAGCCAAGTTTTCTCTACAGCCCGCCCTTACTGTCTCATCTCAGACAATGGCAGTTTCAGCTCCATTTCAAAAATACTTTTCAGTTGACATAATAATGGGGTACAGAGTGACAACTCACAACATGTGCAATGTTATGGCCGAATTGGGGTGATAGCATTTCCATCTTCTCATATGTTTATCATTTATTTGTTCTGAACCTTTGAATGTCTCTTATCTAGCTGGTTTGAGATAGATATTAAATTAATTAGACTCTAGTCACCCTCATGTGCTGTAGGAT
Source organism: Rhizomys pruinosus (assembly GCA_009823505.1). Taxonomy (NCBI): domain Eukaryota; kingdom Metazoa; phylum Chordata; class Mammalia; order Rodentia; family Spalacidae; genus Rhizomys; species Rhizomys pruinosus. The sequence continues at coordinate 1,040,621 of VZQC01013830.1, forward strand.
GCTGCACTCACTCCTGTTATTTGTATTTTACACCATTATTCAACCTTTGTCTGTCTCTCCTCTTATTTTTAACAGAGTCTAGTAAGTGCTATTCTACTTTAAGAATTTGTTTGCTTTTCCATGTGAGTGAGGACTTCACGATTTTTGTGTGTTCATCTAATTTCTAATGTCTTGCAGTTCCATCTGTGTTGCTGCAAATGATGGTTCATCAATTTTCATAGCAGAATAATAGTCTAGTGTGTGTGTGTGTGTGTGTGTGTGTGTGTGTGTGTGCGTGTGTGTAGCACATTTTCTTTTTCCCTTTCATCTGCTACTGGAAACTGTGCTTGATGCATTACCTCAGCTTTCAGGAGTAGCGCTACAGTAAATATGGGAATACGGATGTATCTTTGGTATACTGACTTCATTTCCTTTGGCTAGTCATGGGAATGCCATACCGTGTACTGGTACTATTTTTTGTTTGTTTGTTTTGTTTTTTGAGGAACCTTAACACTCTTTCCCATAGTAGCTGTAATTGCAAACTACGGATATGACAAATGATCCATACCTAGATACATAAGAAATTCAATTCAATGATTAATACCCTTAAATAGTCCACTCAAAGTAGACAAATTATCTGAATGTACATTCCTCGAACAAAGAAACAGGAAAGGTCTGGAGAGATAACTCAGGTAGTGAAGCACTTGCTGCAAGCACAAGCACTTAAATGTGAACTTTCAGCCCCGTGTGTACAAAGCCAGGTGTAGTGTGTGCTTGTGACTTTAGTATTGTGGGTGGAGCGGGGCAGAGAGGTGGATCCCTAGAGTGTGATGGCAGGTGAATCAGTGAGCTTCATATTCAGTGAGTCCATCTCAAAAAAATAGAGGTGGAGAGCAATTGATGAAGTCAGCTGTGCCAGCTCCTGGCCTCCACAGGCACATGCAGTCACAAACCTAAGACGTACTACCTACATACAACTTTTATTTTATTTTAGTTTTTCGTCTTTTCAAGACAGGGTCTCCCTGTAGCCCCAGCTGTCCTGGAATTCGCTCTGTAGACCAGGCTGATCTTGAACTCACAAAGATCTGCCTGCCTCGCCTCTGCCTCCCAAGTGCTAGGATTAAAGGTGTGCGCCACCATGCCCGGCATAACTTTTATTTTTTAAAAAGAAGACAAATGGTCAATAAGCTTTTGAAAATATCCTCCAAAATGTAAGCTTATTTAGAATGGCTGTTATGAAAGAGACACAAGTCACAAATACTGATTTGGAGTCAGTAAAAGGGAGCTCTTCTCCAGTCCAATTTTTGTACTCCCTCAACGGGAATGGCAGAGGAATGGCCAAGTGCATTTTCGAAGGACAGTGGGTATCTCTAAAACGGGCGCAGGAGACGGCACTCGAATACACAGCTATGCGCCTCATAGTTTGGAGATTCTCCTTACATTTCGAAGGCAGATTGTGCCTCATAGTTTGGAGATTCTCCTTACATTTCGAAGGCAGATTGCTGAAGACCGTCCTTTCCATTCTCAGATTTTTTTTTATTTTTGTATGTGTATGAATGTACTGTCTGCATGTAGGTTTGTGCACCCGTGTCGTGCAATGCCGCGGAGGTCAGAAGAGGGTCTCGGATTCCCCTGGAACTGGAGTTCTCCTGGAATTGGAGTTTCAGACGGTTCTCAGCCGCCATGTGGGTGCTGGGGATCGAACCCGGGTCCTCTGCAAGAGCGCTCAGTGCTCTTAACCGCTAGGCTATCTCTCCAGCCCCCCATTCTCAGATTTTTAACTGAAAGTTTATCTTGCTTCTTACACTCTGTCTTGACTCCTTGTGAGCTGTTAAGACCACAGTTTCCCATTCATTTACATCCATACTGAGTTAACACTCAAGTGAGGATAGAGATCTGTGGTACCTCAGAGCCTGGGTCTCTTCTCAGCATCAGGGTCTATACCAGTATTTTCCTGAAGTGAACAAGACCGAGGGCTGCAGGCAGATGTGTGCAGACCTCTGCGCTTTCTTCGACCTCTGCTGAGCACTCTCTGCTGCCCTAGCTGTTCTTATCCAGGGAAAACAAGCAGTTCTCCATCTTTAATCTCTTCATTTTTTTTTTTCCTCAAGCCTTTACATTTCAAATGAGATCTTCTAGTAGTGAATAAAGATCCTATGTGCAGACTGGGAATGCTTTGGGAAGGTGTTCAGGGGTGGGGACCTGCGAAATTGGCACCTGTGCTGTTTGCCTAACTTTTCCACCTTCAGGACCCCAGCATCAGGGCACCAAAGGCTAGAGATACTTGCTTTATGCTTTATTCCCTTTAGCCATGACCAGCTCCGGCAAGGTGCAAGCAAAGAGCAGGCTGATTTCTCTTGGCAAGATGTTTCTAATAGTAGAAACAGCAAAGATTTTCTTTGGTTTGATAAAAGGAGAATTGGGGAGAGTTTTGCTTTCTTTTCACCACTTAAAATTCTTTATTTAGATACCTAAAGATAGCCTAACAAAATTTGCCATTTGAGTTGGGCAGGGTCATGATGCATGCCTTTAATCCCAGCACATGGGAACCACAAGTAGGTAGATCTTTCTGAGACTGAGGCCAGCCTGTTCTACATATCAAGTTTCAGGCCAGCAGAGGTTATAGGGAGACTCTGTTACAGAAGAACTTTTGCCATTTAAACCACTTAAAGTGTATAATTCAGTGGTATTAATGGCTTATATGTTGTTCTTTCTTTAAAGGATTTTTATGTATTTTTATTGTTCTGTGCATTTCCTACAATCATATTTAGATCCCTCCCCACCCATAGCTCCCCCGCACCAGATTTAATGCATCTGCCATATATGTTATGGCTTATCTAATCAAGGTTTTGTACCCAGATGTCCCTCTGTGCAAGTTCATCCACCGGAGTCTGGTCAGCTTATCTAGACTCCCTTAAAAAAGATGAACTCTGCCTCACCCAGCAGGAATCAGTTTCCAACAATTCCTCAGCTAAGGTTAGGGCCTGCTGCCCATTTCTCAAGTCCTATGATAGGTTTCTGTCTGGTTGAGTTTGCATGGGTCTTGCGCATGCTGTCGCCATTGCTGTACATTCATATGTTCACATTCCCAGGGGCCTGGAAGCCTCTGTTTCCTTATGTTCATGCACCAACCCTGGCTCTTACACTCTTTTTGCCCCCTTTTTCACAGTGGTCCCTGAGCACAAATGCACATGGCTGGAGAGGTTGCAGGTCCTGGAGAAAACACTATCTCTTTCATGTATCTAGACAAATGAAATTTTTACTGTATGCTAAATATGGATCCTTATATTTACAGACAAGTATACCATACACCACTCATTAAAGAAGCTTCTTTTTGCAACAGATGGAGACTAGTAAAAGAGCTCCACAACTGATCACACACAGAAAATATATGCCTGAGAAGTGCCCAGCCCTAAGTAACACATCTACAATAGAACCTCCGTAACCATGGCTCAGGGAACATAGCAGAACAGGGGCTAGAGAGAATATTAACCCATCCCTCAACTCTCACCAGCAAAGCTTCCTCATGAAACAGAGTGCGAAGCACACAGAAGACCACAGCTGGCCAAGGTGCATTGAATAAAACTGCAGAGTGCTTGTCTGGACAGGACTCCTTTGTATGTTGTTCTTTGACTATCACTACTGTCTGAGTCTGACTTTTATCCAAACAGAAACTCTAACCACTTAGGCAACGATTTCCATTCTTCTGGCCTCTTCAAACAGATGAATTCTCTTCTCAGTATCTGAGCATCTTCTCAATATTGGTGCGTCCAGCTCTTCCCTGCCTTCTTCCTCTTCCCATCCCATTGCTAGCTGTTTCTCTTCCCCGTCCTTCGGAGAACAGGGCCATGGGATGGGTGAGGGGGAGGCTAGTAAGAGGGCTGAGATCAAGACACACGTACACCACCACTGAGTGGATTTTTCAATGCGCATCATTAGCACTGCCATCCTACAATGTGGGCTGTACAGCAGTTCTGTCCTGTCCATGCCATCCTACAGTGTGGGCTGTACAGTGCTTCAGAGTGTGAGCTGAGTTCCAATTGTGACTCTATACTTTGTTAGGTCCTGACAGAAGGGCTTCTGCCTTCGTCTTGATTGTCTGGGAACCTGAAATCTAAGATGTGCAATTAGGAGGATAGAAATTCAAACCAATGATGGGACCAAAATAAAAGCCTTTGGAGATAAGACTTCATATTCACCAAAAGCCTCTTGTGTACTGCTCTTGGGGACTTGGAGTTTCACTTTCTCATTTTCTTATCTCAGCAACTTTTAAGAGCTAGGCTATGTAGTTGTACTTATTTTATGGATTAAGAAATTGTGAGAAGGCTGGAGAGATGGCTCAGCAGTTAAGAGCGCTGACTGCTCTTGCAGAGGACCCGGGTTTGATTCCCAGCACCCACATGGCGGCTAAGAACCATTTTTAACTCCAGTTCCAGGGGAATCCGATGCCCTCTTCTGACCTCCGAGGCATTGCACGACACGGGTGCACCAACCTACATGCAGACAGTACACTCATACACATAAAAGAAATAATAAATAAAAAAATTAAAAAAATTGTGAGGAAGAGAGATGCGGTGGTTAAGATTCAGAGTCCAGCTGTAGAGCCGACAGCAACACAGAGCAAAGGCTCTGAAGATGGAAGGGGGGGTTCAGAGTGTCGGGGTGGGAGGCGCCAAGAGAATCTCAGCAAAGAGCTGGACTGGAGTGAGTCCATTAGTTTTATTTCGTTATAGGATGTTGTGAGCATTTACCACATGCTCGACGCTCAACTATAGCATCCTTCAGTTTCTCAGTTAATCCTTGTGAGGACTTGAAACTTCTTTTTTAAAAACATTTTTATTGAAGTTTTGTGCGTTTCATACCTCATTTCTCATTCCAATCTAGACTCGTCTCCCCTTCCAGGCCCCCACCCCACCCCACCCCACCCAAGTTCATGCACCCTGCCATTCCTGCCCTGTATATATTTCTGATTCTTTTCAAAGTTTTTGAAAGCAGAGGATTATTGTTCTTGGGGGAACTTTACTATTTCACCTCGTTCCCTCACCCAGTTCCTGCTGTTGTAGTTCCTTCCAATCTGAATTACTTCAACATATGCATATATATGGCACACCTATATCAAACTTATTTCATTTGTATACAAACTGTCATTTCCATATAATATTTCAGGATTCACATTTTTCCTTTTTAAATTTATATTATCCTAAAATATGCCTACATATCCTCTATCCGTATACCAAGATGACAAAGTCTGAAAATAAGTGGTGGGTTAATTCTACAGCCTGTTAAGGGATTTACATTATAAGAACAGAGTTGTTTCCAGGGAAAGGGGTATGTAACATTGATGTTGCTCAGTTTGCTTTGCAACTCAGTGCTGGGTGCTAGCATCCACAGATGAGGAGTTCTATGCAGCAGTAAAGGAAGATGGCATCATGAACTTTGCAGGTAAATGGATGGAACTGGAAGATATTATGCTAAGTGAGGTAACACAGTCCCAGAGAAACAAACGATGAATGGTATCCCTCATTTGTGGATGCTAGGACTTGAAACTTCTTGTGATATGAGCTTGGTTTTAAAAAATATTTGATTTATTTTTATGTGTCTGAGTGTATTGCCTGCATGTATATACATGCACCCATGTAGTGCAATGCCCATGAGGGGTCAGAAGAAGGCATTGGATCCTCTCAAAGTGGAGTTACAGGTCGCTAATCCATGTGGGTGCTGAGAACCTAACCCAGGTCCTCTGACAGTGCAGCCAGTGCTCTTAACCACTGAGCCAGCTCTCCAGCCCTCTGAGCCTTGTTTTAAACAGTACACAAGGCTTTGGTGGCCCAGACCCAGGTCGCAGGCAGACCTGCTTGACCTTAGAGCTCTTGAGCCCAGAGCTCAGGGTGCCTCCAACACCTACCCTTCCCCATGAGGCCCTTCGGTTCTCCTATGCTCTTGAAGCGTTTGGGTTTTGGTGTTTCAAGATGAGCACTGAGGAGGAATGGGGTGTGTGGGAACTTGGGGAGGCAGAGATGAGGTCGGGCCAGAATTTAGAGGCATGTTGCACAGCATGATGGCGCATTTTCACTTCATTTTTGTAAGAGGCAGACAGAATAAAGGAGAGATATAAGTAATTGGCAGAGGTATGAGATGTCTCAGTGCATCACCAAACCCGTTGTCCCTGTTTTGTAGGAGGGAAAACAAAGCTCAGAAAGGTCCAGCAGTTTATTGGGGGAACCTATAAAACTTGCTGCTTGAAGCAGGAGCCCTGGCCGCCCCTCTCTTCTCTAGAACTGCTGGCTGCCTTCCTTTCCCTGTGCCTGCTCTCTTCCCACCAGCAACGCCTCTCCTCTCCCTCCTCTCTTCCGTGATCTACACAGTAGTGGTCCTCTCCATCATTAGAGCAAGCAGTGGGGGTCTGCTGTAATTAAAGGAAGCCAATAGGGGAAGCAAGGCAGAGCAAGAGGGAAGAAAGCAACCACCAACAAAGCATTTTATTTCCCACACAAACTCCCAATAACCCCCGTCTATCGGCTTTCATAAGAAGCTGCTGGCATTAAATACAGTGAAGGGAAACCCCACTGGATGGTGGGGGAGGCAGGTTATTAAGTTACCTTCAGGTTGCCAGAGTCTGGATTTACTCTTTTCTAGTCCTTCCTACCCTGCAGTGCCAAAACTGATCAAGTATTAAGAACTGAGAGAGACTTCAAAGGCTGTTCAGTTCACCTTCCCCTCCAGGCCGGGCCTCCCTCCATCGCAGCTGCTCCCAGGATTGCTCACGCATGCGTGCTTATGTAGCTCTTTAGGCTCTTGGGACCTTGTCCACAGTTCCCCACATTTGTTGGGCCAAAGCTCAAGAAGAGATGGGAAGATACGTCCACTAGCAAAAATACTGGCCACCCAAGCCTGTTGTCATCTACACCAATGACTTCGGAAATGTCTAATTAATTCATTTGTCCAATTAGCCCCTTGCTCTCTGAAATGCTTTTACTCAGTTGCTGAGCAACCAGGATAGACATTCAGCACGTGCTTGCGGATGCCTAATAAACCAGGGGGATTTTTTTTCTTCACCCTGGTCACTTCTCCCTTTTTCCTTTTTTTCCTGGTGCTCAGTGATGGAGACCATCTCCACCACTACACATCCTCCCTCACCCTCCACAGTTCTCTCTGAACGCACTTACTGTCTGCCTTAACACATGGAAGGTAATTTTTAATGCTAGGCAGCTTGTCATGGACATGGAAAGTGACAGAGTTTACTGGTACACAGAGATGCATTTGCAAAATAATGACTTGAACTCCCTTCAGGGGACACTTGGGAAGAACTTGGCAGGTTCAGGGGTCAAGGGTCAAGAGTGGGCTCAGAGGTATTTGGAGAAACATGGCGGCACACTATCTTTGGGTGACAGGTCGTTAACAAGTACAATTGACTCAGGCAGTGAGTGAGTCCATTGATTTTTCCAGGGGGTCCCAGCCTGGAGTGCACTGTGAGTGAGCAGTCCACCCAAGGAGAGATTTGAATGTGAGACTGAATGGGACAGTATCAAACAAGGCAGGGGGGCACAGTGCCTGGAGGAATCATTCTTGGGACTAGAAAGCAGGCAGTTTAGGGAAGGAAAAATGCTGCTGGCTGAGATGGAGAAGACGCCTGCTGCTAGTTAGATTCTAGACCTGGTAGGCAAGGTACACCAATGAAATCTCCACAGTATGGCAGTCCAATAGGACTTGCAGAATAACAAAACCAGTTGATGTGCCAAGGTAGATTCAGGGAACTTCACACAGTCCCACCCCAGGATGAGGAGCCAGAGGCAATCAGTGGATGCTGAGAGAGGGAGAATCAGTGTTGTCCAGGGACTAGCTCCATGAGAAGTTATCTAATCACAAGTAGGCAGCGCTAAACATATATGAGCACCAATAAATGCATTATGCATCTACATATGTAATAATAATAATCAAAGCAGAGAACATGAAATTGGGAAGGAGTGTGTGGGAGATATGGGAGGAATTGTGGGGGCTGGGAGGGGTGGGGGCGACGCAAACACAATGCTCATGTATGAAATCTTGAAAAATTAAGTAGTTCTAAAAAGGAAAATGCTGCTGGCTGATTCTGGAAATTTGTACCTCAGACTTGGACTCAGAGCCCAGACTTCTCACGTCTCTACTTTGCAGATGAGGAGGAAGACTCTGGAAAGTCCCAGGAATCTTACATTAGCACGTTGCACTACTTGGAGCCCTCGCTGGAACCCTTATCCATTTACGCAGTCCAACTACTCATTCAAAATTACCTCTAGGAGATTTACTTTCTTCATGCTGGGGAGATGGCTTAGTCAGTAAAGTGCTGTGCAAACTCGAGGACCAGAATTCAGTCCCCAATGGTGATGCAAAAAAGATGGGGATGGGGCATATTCTTGTGGTCCCAGCTTTAGGGAGGCAGAGGCAGGAAGATCCTTGAGGCTGGCTGGTCAGTCAGTCAGCCTAGCCTAATGAACAAGCCGGTGATCCCAGTGACAGACCTTTTCTCACAAAACAAGGTAAATGATTCCCAAGGAAAGATACTTGAAGTTGATCTCTGGCTTGTACATACACATGCAGCTACATAAGCACAGAAATTCACAACCCCCCAACTTTCTTTTTGAATAGTTGAAAGTGGCAGAGATGATCTGATGAACTCCTAGGACTCGAGGTGAATAAGGAACAGTTCCTTGTTCTCAGAGACCTCACTGTATATGGAGGGGAGAGAGAAAGTCATTTAAAACCCATGCAGTGGAAGGTGTGAGTCCCTTATATGTCCCTGATTATGGTGAAGGAGCTGTGGAGGTGAGATACTGGTGGGGACATTCCTGGCCAACAGGACAGTATGGTCCAAGGAAAGATTCAAGAGAGATTGTGGTCTTCTTGGGGGTTGGAAAATGGCTTGGGAACGTAGCATCCAGGCCACTGGCTTTTCTGTGAAGCATGATAAGTGGTTTGGCACAGTCCAGACTGGCATCTGAAGATACCACCTCCTGTTCTTCAGAAAAACAAGAGAGGTGTTATCCTGTCTCTATGCACGTGTAGGCATAGAAGAGCAAATGCCAGGTTTCCTTGACGAAGATGACTTCCCCTTGAAGCGATCTCATAAATGATGAAGGACTTGTACTGGTAGTTGCTATGGAATGGATCTTCCTGGGAGAGAAGTTTTCTGGAAAACTAGCTGCTTAGAGAAAGGACAAAGTGCCATGACATGGTCTGCAGTCCTGGCTCCCAGATCCTCCTGCTTGTCCCACAGCACCTTTCATGGAAAAGACCTGTGCCTTGGCATGCACAGTGTGGTCACCACTCTGGAAACATCAAGGGGTCAGAGAAAGAACCAGCCTGTGACAATGACGGTCTTGACCAGGTCTTGCCTGTGCATTGGGAATCTTTTTTTTTTTTTTTTTTTTGGTCTTTTCGAGACAGGGTCTCCCTGTAGCCCCAGCTGTCCTGGAACTCGCTCTGTAGACCAGGCCGGCCTTGAACTCACAAAGATCCGCCTACCTTTGCCTCCTAAGTGCTAGGATTAAAGGCGTGCGCCACCACGCCTGGCTGCAATGGGAATCTTTACTTTCAAGAACTGCTGTCAGGGTGAAGTTCTTTCCGCAGCCATCCAGCCTCATGGTGTGGTGCCCCTGAGCATTCCCTTTACAGAAGCCAACCTTGCTATTTAAAGAGCTCAGACCTGGTATACTGCAATGTGGGGCATGCTGTGATTTTTGGAATTTTCTTTAAAAGATGGTTGACTTCCTCCAGGAATAAAGCTTGGGTGGCTATTTTCTTCCTGGTAAGACTTGTTACTCCAAAATGTACACTGGGCTCTAAATGCCATTAATCTGCATTTTTTTTCTCTCTGAAAAATGAGACATACATTATCACCCAAGCTTCTGGTAAAGAAGAGTCTATGGCTTTTTATTCAATAAATATTTGACACTTGGCTCTGTAGTGGATGAAGCTGCTGTCGGCAGGGGTCTGTCTAGACCAGAAGGTGCAGTCTCTTGGTGCCACGGGTTCTTAGTTTTGGCTTTAATGTCCTTGGATGAAAAACGATTTTTGTCTTGGTGAAGTCCATTAAATCTCTCCTTTTTCAAATGGGATTGCTGGTATCTGACAGACAGGAAGGGAGCTTTCTCTCCTGTTCCTCCCTTGCCGTCCCGTGAGTGATTTGGCTTCCCCTGTTCTGGGTGTGCCCACAGGCATCATTTCCCACCCTTCTTGTGTAAGGAGGCAGGGTTCATCTGCAGCCAGGTTTCATTCAAGCCTGCAACAATCCCCTCTTTATGACATCACTGCCCATCACCATGGAAACATTTCCCCAAGTCACAGAGACTGGATTGTGGCATCATAGTATCAGGCAGCGTCGGGGGAGGAGAGGATAGGGAAGGATTGAAACTGCCTGGATGGATGAAAGGCCCGTAAAATAGCTGAAATATAGGATTTTTTCTGTTAGGATCATTGAATGGAGAGCTTAACCAGGGGGGCGATGGAACAAACCTCATCCAGAGTAAGGAGGAAGAGCTTTTCTGGACTGTGGACCCTGGGTCTGTCCCTGCTCAGTGTGGATCAGTGGAAATCAAATAATTTCATCAGACCTCTCCTGTATTTTATATATTTCATTTGATCCTCTTAAAATCTTCATGGACTATTGGATCTTGGCAGTTAAATAGCCTAACTGAGGTTACACAGCTGTAAAAGTGGCAGAGCTGAAAGTTAGAGGCATAAGATGTGTGTGTGTGTATGTGTGTGTGTGTGTGTGTTTTGGAGACAACAAAATATGAATATATGTAGTTAAACATAAATATATGTATAAAATCCACATAGCTAAAATAGCAGTCGGCATCATGAAGAAAGCAAGGATGGTGTTTGGTACCAGAGAGTGAGTGTGTTAATAAATTAGGAAGCCAGCTCTGCTGGGGTGGTGTGCACCTGACTATGTAGCGGGTGGTTGACATGTCCATCTGTCTGAGCTCCCTGACAGGTCCCTCTGCTAGTGCCCTCTTCCCTACTGGTCTCCACCCGGGCCCCAGCTTCCTATATCCCTCCTTCAGCAAGAATCCTCTCCTTTCTCCTGGAGTCCTGCCACCAGCCATCTTCTCTTCATCCTGGTTCTTTCTGCCTGCCCTGCATCTTCTCTCATGGTTGAGGGAAGATATTCTTCTTTGTTTTAGCCAAGGAATCAAGTATGTCTACTGCAAAATAAATATATTTTTTTCTTCTTTTACAGAAGAAAAGACTCGATCTTTCACAGTAAAATGTTGACTTGTAGATTTTTCTTATCCAGCTTTGGCTGACAAATGAACACATAACAAATGAGCCTTAAAATGGAAATGAAAAAAAAGTAAAAGGCAACTCTGAGCCAATGTCCGTCCTGTGCAGCGTGGCAGCTCATTTGCTGCTGTTGCTTGCGGGTCCTCTGTGGCTTTACACTGGATTCTTGTTGAGCCCCTTTTTTCATGGTATCATTAGCCCTATGTATGGGGTGTTATTCACTAGCTTACTGTTTCACAGGCTTCTGATCCTGTGGGGTTCTCCGTGGGCGCCCCTGGGAGCTTTGTCCTGGGCTCCACCTAGCATCTCACCTGACTACATAAAGTCTAAGGAAAACTTCTCTTTATTTGAGTAGTCTCAAGTGCTTTTCTTGGGCTCTTCTGAGTTTCAGGAGTGTTTGCTGCTTGAATTCAAGGCTCCTTCATTGCACTCTGAGGCCTCAAGTTTGGACAGATCTTTATTTGGTCTCCAAAGGAGGGCTGGTTTGACTCAGCTGAGCAACTTGCTGGCTGGGGCTGTGCTATTATATTTATTCCATTGTGGAAGTCACACATGCACATATGAGTGTATATGCTTGTGTGCAGATTTTAATTAGCAATCCATATTAGTGTTTACAATCCATACTTGCTTATCCAAGGACCTACCGTAACTCAAAATGATGGTTAAGAGGGCCCTATTAGACTTGTTATATTGATTCTCTCAGAACCACTTATGACTGACTGGCACATAGAGAACTACTAAATGGCTTAAAAAATTTTCTATTTAAAGTGATCTATGGGAGTCATATAGAGAATTAGTTAAGGTCATGGGCTTTGTGCAAGGTAAACAAGGGTTTGAATGTTGGTTGAGTCTCTTATATGATCCTGGGGCATTTAGATGTCTTTATTTACAAACTGGTTATAAATTTTAGTACCTATTCTGTAATATTGGTGTTCAGATTCAGAAACAGGCATCTGTGAGGTTCCTTCCCAATGTTGTGTCTTATCATAGTTAGCCATACTTAAGTGGCCAAATATACCACTTATATTTTTTCAACTTAATCAAAATTCAGTGAAACACTTTAACTATAACACAGTTATATCTATACCTGAAGTAGAAGAATCACAACAATTGGCATCTTAGTTCTTCATCATTTATAGGCACCCTAGATGAAGGGGGTTTAACTCTAACTGGGAACCAGTTCTGGGAGCTTTCTCAGACATTAGAGATCTTTACTTACTTTACCCTGACCCTAGTTAGACTTAGGCACATTAAACATGCAATTCCCTGCATTCAAGAGCAAATAGTTCTCTTGAGCTTGTACTGATGGAGGGAAAATTAAACTTGGCTGTGTGAGTTGAAATGCTGACTAACTCACCTGGGGTGAAGGATGCAGCTCTGCGTGGCAGAGAAGCACCATGGCCAGCCTTGCCACCTATAGATAGCTGACTCGACCTTCTGGGAGTCAGTTTATCTTTCTTGGCCCTTAAACCCTCAGAGGTAGAGGAATGTGGTGCCTACTATATCTCCCTCCCCATCATTTTTAATGATGTATAATACATGCACCACAATGCGTAGATGTTAGTCTTTCCCAATTCAGTGCTGGCAGTGGAAGCCAGGGCCTTGTGCATGCCAGGTAAGCTCTTTACCACTGAGCTACATCCTCTGCCCCCAGTCTCATTTTAACCATTTTTTTTTTTTTTTGGTCTTTTTGAGACAGGGTCTACCTGTAGCGCCAGCTGGCCTGGAACTCTGTAGACCAGGCTGGCCTTGAACTCACAGAGATCTGTTGCTTCTGCCTCCTGAGTGCTAGGATGAAAGGTGTGCACCACCATGCCCAGCCTTTAACCATTTTTAAAGTGTGTAGTTCAGTTCAGAGGTATTGAATACACATGCTCATGTGTTTGATCATTCTTACTGCCCATCTGAAATCCAAAATGCTCCAAGATCCAAAACATTGTGAGTGAAGACATGTTATCTCCAGTGTAAATTCTACACCAGGAAACTTTATTTCATGCACAGAATTATTAAAAGTATTGTGTAAAATTGCTTTTACGTATATATAAAACATGCATGAATTTTGTAGTTATACCTGGATCCCATCCATATTTCATTAAATATATGCAAATATTCTAAAATACGAACTCAGAAATACTTCCATCCCAAGCATTGTAAGTAAGGGATACTCCTGTGTTTTCTCAAGTTATTTTCTATTACTTTCAGAGTTATACTTAGCAGCCCAAAGTTATAATACTCTAACTTGAATTTGTACGTTTATCTTCAGTAACACACAAAATTTTTGCTTTTTAACAACTGTCCCATCTACAATCATTTTTATGGTTGATGTCACAAACTATATATATTGTGTCTAAAATTTATTAAAATTATTTGAAATTTTAATTTAAATGTGCTATCAGTGAAACTTTATTCATGGTTATGCTGACATTAAGAAATAGAACATTTAAGACATCCAACAAAGGTTCTCCATGACCCACCTAGCTGGCACATGATTTGCCTCTTCCCGGAAGTGATCAATATTGATTGTATCAAGTTTTGCCTATTCTTGAGATTCATATAAGTATGATAGCATGTGGGAGGAAGCTGCTTATACAGTGCTCTCACCTAGTTTCATTGGTCTCTAGGTCTCTATCTCTTCATACTTGTGACCTTTTGAATCTCCTCCCCTTCGTTGTATGAACGAAGTAATGTGATTACCATAAATATGATATTGAAAAAAATAACCGAGTAATGTGATTACCATAAATATGATATTGAAAAATGATGCACTATCATTTTCAAGGTTACGTACAAAAGGCTTTGGGTTCTGTTTTTCTTTCCTTCTCTCTGACCCTCTTTGCTTACTACTCTGATGAACCATGTATGAGGTTCTACACATACAGTCAAGGAAGAATTAAAGCCCTTGACCCAGTGTGCATAGGAATGAGCTTGGAAGAAAATCTTCAGGTTCAGCATGGAGATTATGGTACCCTGGCACACACCTTGATTGGAGTCTTAAGAGACACTCTCAGCTAGAGTATCCAGCCACACCTCATCTTAATTCCCAACAGAAACTGAGAAACATGAAATGTCTATTATCTTAAGATATTCAATATGGGAGCAGTTTGTTTCACAAATTCATTAATACAAAAAAGGCAGAGATAAGAGGCATTGTATGTTCTCTTTGGAGTCTGTTTCACCCCCACTTAAAATGATGTCTGTACGATTTATCCCTGCTGATAGCTTTATTTTGTTATATTTATTTCTATATAATAGTGTCATGTAAGAATGTACTCAAGGTATTTAATTACACTAAAATGAAATATATGTACAATTAAAGGACATCTACTTCTTTCTACATTTTGACAATATTAGTATCCATACACTTTTTTTCCCCTGGAACTGGAGTTCTCCTGGAATTGGAGTCACAGACGGTTCTCAGCCGCCATGTGGGTGCTGGGGATCGAACCCGGGTCCTCTGCAAGAGCGGTCGTCGCTCTTAACCGCTAGGC
>VZQC01013830.1:1063509-1142234 GCA_009823505.1 Rhizomys pruinosus
TTTTGGACTTAACCTATAGCTTATTTTCAGACTTTGTAATTCCAATTTATTTGTGGAATATATATATATATATATATATATATATATATATATATATGTTTTGGAGCACTACAAATGGGTGGGAACAACAACGACAAAAGGACAGGGTCAAAGAACTGACTGGAACAGTTAACTTCTGCAAAAACAATAAACCTCTGCAGAGAAAAACTTTAAAAAGATGGAGAAAAAGATGCAAGATATGTATGGCAGAATACTTGAACTAGGGTGGGCTGGAGGACATGGAAAAGGGAATGTGTCTAAATTGGACTGAGAAATGATGTATGAGATACACAAAAATCAATAAAAATATTTTATTTAAAAAAAGAGGTGGAATAATCATCCCTTTAAAGAGATACTGTACTGGTTCCCAGAATTCCTTCCCTCACTCAGCTTACCAGTCTGTAGACATACAGCTTCCTAAGTCTACCTGCTTTTCTTAATTACCCAGGAAAGCATAATATTTCATTTTCTTCTTTCTGTCTCTGTTCTAAGCATGCTTTCCTGGTACTTTCGACTTCCCTCTTTCTCCAAAGCTACCTGCCCTGTGGTTGATTGTCCACCATGTGATTAGCTGACCTCTGGAGGCTTAACTTAAACAGCATAGCTTGAATTTTTTACCTTTCTTCTCTGTTCTCCTCTGGGAAGCTGCTGAGACTTACTGCTTCCTTGGCCTGGAGTTTTTCTTTTAAACCCTAATAAAAATTGCCCTTGAACTTAAAGAAAGTTACTTCTGTTGTAAATGAAATATCTTAACTTGTGTGTGCCTATTAATGAATTCTCTATTTGGTTCTACTAAATTTGTTTTTGCCTTGACACTAATCCTACAATTTAATGATAGTGTCGCTTTTCTAATGAGTTTAATGTAATTATATTTGGCAATACAAATTTGTCAACCTCGTCTTCTTTTCTCCTCTTTTCATGATTGTCTTAGCTATTCTTTTTAAATGATTTTCAAAAATTTTTTAATTTATTTTTTATGTGTATGAAAATACTGTCTGCATGTAGGTTTGTGCCCCAGTGTCGTGCAATGCTGCAGAGGTCAGAAGAAGATGTTGGATTCCTCTGGAACTGGAGTTCTCGTGGAATTGGAGCTACAGATGGTTCTCAGCTGCCATGTGGGTGCTGGGGATCAAACCCGGGTCCTTGCAAGAGCAATTGGTGGTCTTAACCACTAGGCCATCTCTCCAGCCCCTGTCTTAGGTATTCTTGACCATTTACATTTGCATTATATTTTACAATCAACCTCCCAATTTCTTTCAGAAAACCTTCCTGCTCGATTATATAAATCAATCTGAGAAGAAAATTGATGTTTTTAATTTTTTATTTAATTGCTTTTCAGTATAAAGATCTTATAAATCTTTTAATAGACTTATATCTAGAAATATGATGCCTTTTGATGTGACTTAAGAGGGAATTTAAAAATAATTCATTTTCTAGTTTTTGTTGCTAGTATTTCATATTCTTTGAGATTTTCTTTGCATACCATCATGCTATCTGTGAATAATGAGCATTTTGAGCTTTTCTTTGCATTGTAGCACTCATATCATTTTCTTCCCTTATTGCAGAGGTTCTGACCTCCCTGCAGTGCTGAATAGAAGTGATGGTCCTGGACCTTTTTCTGTTGTTTCTGAGCTCAGGAGAATGCATTCAGAACTCCACTGGGAATCATCATACACTCTGTAGGGGGTTATAGACACCTTCTATTCGGCTAGCGATGAAAGACTCTTTCAGGTCTAACATGTGATGATTGTCTCTATATAGAAAATATAAAAGCTAATATATAGGAGGAATAATAATGATACTCTGAGAAAAACGAGAGAAACAAGAGAGGGAAGAAAAAGGTGAACGACTGTGCTACAAAGAACAGCAAAGGAGAATTTATTAGCTCCCTCTGGGTGCTCTGAAAGCTGAGGTACCTTGGTAGCACTCATGGCTAGTGAAGGCTCGAGGCTGATTTGGAGACCAGGTCTGCTGGAAACTAGGGTCTTATTCTTTCTAGTGTACTCGGAAGAGAGTAGAAGAAAGTGATGTTCTTTAAGGAGAAGAGCCGCTCTTCCAGAATCCTCCTGTAAGACTATGGCATTGCATTGCTTTCTTGCCTTTCTCCATCTCTGTTTCTTTCTGCTTGTTTCTCACCCTCTATCTCCCCGTAAGTCCTGACCTTGTTCTCGGGTATACCTCCGTGTCAGACAAAATAATGGTGTGTTCTTTCTTTCTCCTTCTGTTCAGGTCTTATAAGCCTCCTCTGCTCTGGGAGGCCTCTATTTTTAATTTAACTTCTGAGGCACCCATTACATAATGCCAGTTGACCCTTGTCACTCACATCACAGTGGCTGGGACAGGAGATTGATGGTCATGTCTGGATCTGTCTTGGTTCCTCTGTGGTGTCATATCTCTGCAAATCATGCACACAGGAGATGTGCACATAGGGCAAGAGAGGCGAGTAGCTTTCAGACTGGAGCAAAGGTTGGACCACCTGTCACCCCAAAGAACCCAGCTCTTTGTGGTGACAGGCCAGGGTTATCTCCCATGAGGAGGACTCTGCTCTGTGCCTAACCTTTGTGTTTGGAAGGGGGGCTGCACCAGGCTGTTCAAACTTGCTGCGGTGGGCTATGTCCTCCTGCTGGCTTGCTCTTTTCTTTGCAAATGTCTTTCTGGACTGTTTGTTGCTTGTCAATCTTGACTGAATTAGAATGGTCACAAAGAAGGTAAAAAAAAAGTGCCCAAACCAAACAAATGAAAGTCACTGTAAAAATGCTAATGACACAAGATGAAGGATTTGCATTCTTTTAAAAATGTTTTTAAGTTTTAATCCTAGCTCTTGGGAGGGGAGGCAGAGGCAGGGAAGGGAGGCAGAGGCAGGCGGATCTTTGTGAGCTCAATGCCAGACTGCTCCACAGAGTGAGTTTCAGGACAGCTGGGACTACAGGGAGAACCTGTCTCAAAAAGATAAAAAAAAATTTTACGTGCGTGTGTGTGTGTGTGTGTGTGTGTGTGTGTGTGTGTATGCACATATACACGTGCGTGGATGCACGGGCCATGGTGTGCATTTGGAGGACAGAATTCAACACTGTGGAGTCCCTTCTTTTCTACATTTACATGTGTTCTGTGGCTCTAACTCAGATCTCCAGGCTTGTATGGTAAGTGTCTCTATGTGGTGAGCCATATCAACAGCCCAGGATTTGTCTCTCTGTAATGAATGCAGATGGATTTTGCAGTGTTTTAATACATTCAGATGGTTCTTTAACATTAGTTCACATGTCAAGTAGCTTGTGAGTCTGTGTCATTTTTCTGTGCTGTAAAAGTTGGTTGAAGAGTCAGAGACACTGCCTACCTAAGGGTGGAAGCATTGAACACCTCTGCTTCCCTGGGATGGCTATGAGGATGGTTTTCTCAGAGGGCAAACAGTAGTGAAAATGAGAGCATCATCCTGTTCTTGCATAAGGCAGTGATTTTTATTCTATTCAGATCTATGGCCAGTGCCCCCTGAAGTGACCAGTTTTGTCTTGAGTCTGACCATCTGTGAAAGTGTGCATGATCCAGCAACATCCACCCAATTCCTAGATATTGGTATGTGTGTGTGTGTGTGTGTGTGTGTGTATGTGTGTGCATGTGTGCATGTGTACCCTCATACTTGCATGTGTGTGCTTAGCAGAGAGGTCCACTCAAATCATTTGTCTCTGAGTTGTAAAATATGGGGGATTGTATGTGACTAGAACTTTGTTTAAGCAGCTGCCTGGAGCTTGATTTGTAGTAATAATGAACCAAGTTCCATCTCAGATACATTTGCACTTGGTTTTCAAACAAATAAGCAATTGGGAATTTCCTAAGATTTGTTTTCTTAATTGTGTATCAGCCCTGTCAACTAACAACAATGTCTACTTTACAAAGAAGATGCAGACTTGGTTGTGACAATCTGTAATCCCAGCTACTAGTGAATCAGAACAAGGAGAACAGGGCCTCCTTGGGCAACAGAA
The DNA here is from genome assembly GCA_009823505.1 of Rhizomys pruinosus. Taxonomy (NCBI): domain Eukaryota; kingdom Metazoa; phylum Chordata; class Mammalia; order Rodentia; family Spalacidae; genus Rhizomys; species Rhizomys pruinosus. The sequence goes on from VZQC01013830.1 coordinate 1,067,526, forward strand.
TGTTTAAGGCAAGCCTAGGCAGTTTAGTGCTGAACTAGTCCACAGCACCGAGGAAGAAACAGCCTGGAAGGGATCTCAGTGTGCTCTTTTCTGTCTTCTGCCTTTGCCAGTTGGGCTCAGGATGATGATTTGTACAATGAAATGGCACTTTAGAAAAAGAAAACGTTGTCCATGTGAGGAGGTTCCCTTTATTTGTGGTTCACTGGTTGTGTCCCTAGGACCTCATCCACACAGTCCAGAGCTGAGAACACAGCTTTAAGGGAGTCCGTACATATGAAGCTTTGTATGTAGGGTGCATAGCAATTACTACACCAGCATTAGAGAATATGATCGTTGATTAAAAAGAAATGAAAATTGACAGTCATCTGTGCCTAATAACCAAGTTCCTAGGGTTAGGGTTTGAAGGCCAGAGTATCTTTTAGGATAAAAGAGTCATGTGATAAAGGAAGAGAGGCTGGGCAAGACCCTTGGTTTTTTTTTCTTTTCTTTTTTTTGGTCTTTTCGAGACAGGGTCTCCCTGTAGTCCCAGCTGTCTTGGAACTCACTCTGTAGACCAGGCTGGCCTTGAACTCACAAAGATACCCTTGTTTTTAAGTATTTTACTGATTCAGATGCTATTTCTGCATCTGACCTCCTAAGAACAAACTCAGGAGTTGGTTTCCCCCCATGTTAGCCTTTTAAGGGCAAGAGTCCCAACTGTTCCAGCGGCCCCTGGCCTTGAAACATGATAGGCCTTAAATATATTGTTGAAATGCTTGAAAACACAATGAGTCAGCAGTAAGTTACAGCAGTCCCTAAAGTTAATAATATCTGAAGTTTAAAGAATTAACAGTAGGCCATGCAAGACGCTGCACTGTTCTCCATACCTAGGGAGGACTACAGTGTTCAGGTCTTAAAGCCCAAGACAAATGAATCATTTAAGATTATCTAAGGAGGAAGACCAGAGCAAGGGGAGGGGGGACCCTGGAGCTCCACTCTGAAACAAACCATTCAAAACAAAGTATGTTCATCTAGGTTAGAGAAGGCATTGAATACAAGAGCTCTCCGTGCTTGGAGTGTGCCTAAGGAGGACAGGGATTCTTCTCTTGGCCTTAGAGGTGGTGGGTAATGCCAGGGAGGCTGATTTCTGTCATGCAGTAAGGATAGCCTTAGCAATGGAAGCCATGTTAGTAGTCATGGGGACCTTTGTGGGTGGTAGTTGAAAAGTTGTTCTGTATAGGATTACATGACAAATGGAATCTCTTTCTAGTGGGGAGAGAAGTAGACACTGTGGGGTGGCCATACTAGACTGTCAGGGATGCTGAGTACCTTGTTTATCTTGAAAGAGGAGTGAAGGGATCCACCATTCATTAGGCCTGTGCCCTGTGTCAGAAATACCATAAAGTGCCTCTTTCCTTCTTGGTCTCCTAACCCCACAAGGTGAGCAGCAGAAAGAAAACAGACTCAGGCAGGTTGAATAGATTGATGAAGGGTCCATTTTCCTTTAAAAAATACTTTAGTTTTATTTCACATGTATGAGTGTATTGCTTGGATATATATGTGTACCTGTGTTGTGCAAATGCCCTTGGAGGTCAGAAGAGGGCATCAGATCCCCAGAAACTGGTCGTTAGCCACCATGTGGCTTCTGGGAATCCAACCTGGGTCCTCTGTAAGAGCAATCAATGCTCTTAACTGCTGAGTCACTTTCCAGTCCACACTTTCCTTTCTTAATCTTCTCCTAAACCTGTGTTATCAAAGGCATCCTCTTCATACTTAATGCATTTTTTTCATTGATACAAATGACTGTTGAAGTAGAGCATTCCTGCTTCAGACCTGTCTAGACCTTTAAATATAGGTTTTTGCCCCATCATCTAACACCTTCTCCCTCTTGTTGCAGAGTCCTTGCTGAGGGCTTTTCATCACAACATCCTATTTCTCCCTCTCTCCCTAGGTGGAGGGTTCTGGAAAGCCTTCTGTTGACCTTCTTTTAATTGCCAATAATTATTCAATTTTATATAGCCTGGAGTGATGAATATTCATGAGTAGCACAGTGCAGCAAGATATAACACTTGAAGGTACTGTAGTTTTCTAATTAAACCGAAACATGGAATTAAGTGCAATAAAAGGATAAAGGAACCTGTCTGTACATATCTATTTCAGTTCTGCTGTGGGACTGTGTGGGAGGCAGACAGGAAACATTGACCTGGATGTTGTCATGTTCTGTCTTAAAGTTTGTAAAGGAGACACTAAACCATCTGCATTGGACAAATTCATTCATTCACATTCATAATTCACTCACATATGTATTCACTAATTCAGTAGATTTGTATTTGCTGTAAGCCCTCATAGTGTAACATCGTACAACAGGAACCCCAAAGAGCTCATGTTCTAGTCATGGATGAGACAATGCATGAATCAGCCTTGTCAGAGCTGCATGGAAAATTCAGGTAAAAACTGTCAGTTACAGGGGGTAGGCCCCGTGTGCTGGATAGCTTTAGTGTCAACTTGACACACTTGGATTGAGGGAGCCTCAATTAGAGAATTGGCTCCATTGGACTGGTCTGTGGCCATATCTGTGGAGTATTGTCCTGATTGTCGAGCAATGTGGGAGGGCCCAGCCCACAATGAGTGGTGCCACCTCTGGGCAGGTTGTTCTGTACCGTATAAGAAGGCAGGCTGGGCATGGGCCAGGGGAGCAAGCCAGTAAATAGCATTCCTCCATGGCCTGTGTTTCAGCTCCTGCCTCCAGGTTCCTGTCCTGAGTTCCTACCTTGGGCTCCCTAAGTGATGAACTGTGACCCAGGAGATGTAAGCTGAATAAACCCTTTCCTCTCCAAGTTGGTGTCAGTCAGAGTGTTTTTGTCACACAATGGAAGACAAACTAGAGCAGAAATTGGTACCAGAAGTAGGGTATGCTGTGCCAGACCTGACCTTGGTGTTTTGGGGAAGGTTGTGGAACATTGGCTGGAAAGAGCATTGTGGCCTAAGATCATTGCTGTCGAACTTGGAACAGTTTTGCTGAAGGAGTTGTAGAAGATGGTAGGCCTGCTTGTGAAAGTTTCTAGTTTCAAAGGGAAGCAAGAGATCATCAGTACTGTTAATCTATGCGCGTCTGTGTCAGCTGGGCTGAAGAATCAGCTGTATTAACAAGAGACCAGAACATGAATGTGAATCCTTTGTTTTACTGGACAATTGATGTTGGTTAGGGGGCTGAAAAATCAGCTGTAAGTAGCAAGAGACCAGCATCACTTGTGGTGAAATCTTCTGGAAGAATTTCTCAGAGTCAGCACACAGAAGTGTATTCCAGAAGGGCCTGAGCCTCCATCTCAAGCCAAAAGAGGGCTTGGTAGTAGTTAAGAGTCTCCTATATGGTCTGGTGTGAAATTTGAGGGGGTTACAGAGAGAGCACTGAGGTTGGCACTGTGAGAGGTCAGGAAGACCATTGGTGAAAGTGCACCTTGGTTGCCAGTGAAGACCCCAGGATTGCAGGGGTCATGGAGAGAAGTCTGAGGCTTTGCACCAGGAGAGGTCAGAAGAGACCATTGGTGAAGTGCTGGCCTCAGTTTCAGTGGCGACCCCAGCTTTTGGGGGAGATGCAGGACCATGGAATGACCACTGAAGGCAGCAGCAGGTTTGGAATAGAGTTGGCCTGGGCCCTCGAGATGAGCTGTGTGTGCACACAGATGGCAGTAGTAGAAGGGGCTGCCGAACCTTTGGAGTCCAGAAGATCGTGAGTGAGTCCCGGGTTCCAGCCTTGAGCTACTTGCTGGACTTAGGTTTGTGAGTGTGCCTGATTCTTCCCTTTGAAATAAGACAGTACTTGTTTTGGATTTTACAGCAGCCCACAGTTAAGAGACTTTTAACAGACTGTGAACTTTTAAGTGTTTGGACATTTTAAGGACTGTGGGGCTTTTAAGGTTGTACTGTCTTAGGTTGTGATTAATGTTAACATCATACTTTGGGGATAAGAACTGGAAAGGTGGTGGTTTAATAGTGATGTGTTTTGTGTGTCAAGTTGATAAGGGGTCAATTGTGCTGGATGGCTTTAATGTCAACTTGACACACCTGGGTTGAGGGAGCCTCTGTTGGGGAATTGGCTCCATTGGATTGGCCTGTGGACACATCTGTGGAGTATTGTCTTGATTGTCAGGCAATGTGGGAGGGCCCAGCCCACTAAGGGTGGTGCCACCCTGGGCAGGTTGTTGTGTACTGTATAAGAGGGCAGGCTGGGCATGGGCCAGGGGAGCAAGCCAGTAAACAGCATTCCTCCATTGCCTGTGCTTCAGCTCCTGCCCTGAATTCCTGCCTTGGACTCCCTAAGTGATGAACTGTGACCCAGGAAATGTAAACTGAATAAACCCTTTCCTCTCCATGTTGGTGTTGGTCAGAGTGTTTTGTCACAGCAATGGAAGACAAACGAGAACACCCTGAGAGCAGCAGGCCCGACCAGCTGTGCTGTCATATGGGTGGTGGTGACCCTCAGGATACACAGTTTGAGTCCACCTGCTTCAGTGTATCTTTTCTCAGCTTAGTGGGCCTCTCACCTCTGATGGTGTCCTAAATAGGGACAGACCATAGACTTCTTGGAGAGGGTTTCTGTATGTGGACTCAGATGCTTGGGCTCAGCTCTGCTGCTAAAAGCTGTGTGATGTGTGGTCAGCTAACCTCCTCGTTCCTCAGCTGCTTAATATCAGCTTTTCTTTGCTCAGATACCTGTAAGAAATTATTTAAAAGGAGGAATGATTCATATTAGCCCATGGTTTCTGAAGTTTCATTCCATATTCATGTGACTCTATTGGTTTGGTCTAGATCCGAGTGGAATATTGTAATGACAGAGTGTGGCAGAGGTTGCTTACCTCATGGAAAATGACGAGCAGGTAGAATGAGTAAGTGGCCTGGGATGAGAATACGGCCCCAAGAACACATCTCCAGGGACCCCATCTTCAGATGAAGGCTGTGGTGGTTTGAAGCCATTTTTCTGTTGCTGTGATAAGACCACCATGAGCAAGGGAACTTATAAAAGGAAGAGTTTATTTGAGCTTACGATTGATGGTTCCAGGGAATTAGAGTCCATTGTGGTGGGAGGCATGGTGGCTGGGGCTGACCCTCAGCAAGCCAAGGGTCACATTTTGCAATGAGCACAGGAAGTAGAGAGAGCGACTGGAGACTGCAAGGCTTGTTAAATTCACTAAGCCCGCCCCCAATGACCTACTTCCTTCAGCCTGGCCACACCTTCTAAGACCTCCAAGAACAGTGCCACCAACTGGAAACAAAATGTCTGAATACTTAAAGCCCATGGGGGACACTCATTCAAACCACCACAAAGGCCCACCCCTGAAAGTTCTTACCACCTTCTTAAATATTTTTTATTAATTTTATTTATTTCTGTATGTGTATGAATGTACTGTCTGCATGCAAGTTTGTGCACCCGTGTCGTGCAATGCCGCAGAGGTCAGAAGAGGGCGTCGGATTCCCCTGGAACTGGAGTTCTCCTGGAATTGGAGTTTCAGACAGTTCTCGGCTGCCATGTGGGTGCTGGGGATTGAACCCAGGTCCTCTGCAAGAGCGGTCGGCGCTCTCAACCACTAGGCCATCTCTCACCTTCTTATAGGGCCATCAAGTTATATATGTGTCCATCAGTAGATTAATCCATTGATTAGGGTGGAGCATTTATGAGCCTTTCAAAGATTTGATCTACCAGTGGAGGATGAAGCCTTCAAAATACCAGTTTGTATGGACATTTCAGATCGAAAGCCTAACATCTTTTCTGTACAAAGAAGGATAATCATAGAATCAACCTCGAGAGATTGTATGAGGGCTAACTAAGCTAGCCAATGACTGTCAGCTGTACAGAATGGCCTACGGGAAGTTCCAGATGCAGACATGTCAGCTAGTACTGTTATGGGCACTCAGGTCTTGGTCCGTGACTCTGGGGACACTTTTACTCCTGTGGATTTCTGGTTCTCTGGAGGGGTCTGTCCAAGTTTTGCTCCATGAGGAGGCAGGCAAACTGCAGGGGAGCCTTTGGTGAGGGTCTCAAATACCCTGTGAGCCTGTCCAGAGCCAGCGAGGTGGTGATTCCCGCCTGTCATCCCAGCACTTGGAAGGCAGGGCAGGAGCACTGCTGCAAGCTCAAGGCCAGCCAGGTCTAGATGAGGAGCTCTAGGCCGGCCAGGGCTACAATAAAATAAAAGGAAGCAGCAGGGTGAGGGCAAAGGACAGGGGCACAGCAAGCACCATCCAGAAGGCCGGCCTCTGAACAGAGAGGCCACCTCTCTCGAGTGGAAAGGGTAGGCAGGGGGCCAAAGCAAGCTCTCCCGGTCCCCATCCACAAATGCTGTCTGTGCTCCTTCCCTGGAGAAGATGTGCTCCTATGTGGGTAACCATGCTCCACTCTGTGGGCTATATTTCCCATTTTAAAATGAGAAATGTGATTATTTATTTGTAGCACATGCCTGAGGAGACGCTCAGAAACCAACCCAGGGACTTTATCCATGAAAACAAACCCACTTTCTGGAGAGGTGGTTGCTTTTTATAGCTGCAGAGGTGAGGAGAGCGTAGAACTCACCATCACTCCCAGGTTCCTGCTCAAGAGACATCTCCGTCATTCCCCTCCAGTCCTGACTGTAGTGTGGGGGCTGCTGACACCCAGATCCCTGAGTCCTCCACGGATCATGGCAGAGCCTGCCTTTTGTGTGTGAGTTTTCACCTAGCTATTTTAAGTGAGGAAGGATGAGCTTGCCAGGGCCAGTGGACGGAAGGAAAAGGCCGTGATGGTCTGCTTGGCGGGATGAATGTTTAAAATTGATTTTCTTCCTGGGCCTTGGTTGAAATTCTATCTCTGTGTTAGCTTTTACCAAATCATCAAGTGTCTGACCTTGTGTTCCTCATCCATCTTCAGGGGACTCATCAGAGTCAAAGCCCGAGTCCTTGTTATGACCAGTGAGAGCTGGGGATGGATGGAGCTGCTGCCTCCCTGCTTGCTTACCTGATTCCCTTGGCCTGTCCTGACAGAGCTCCAGCAGAGCCGCAGCCCTTGTCCCTGCTCTCCGGAACGCTCTGTGTCTAGAGAGATGAGTGGCCCATTCTTTTAACTCCTGGGTTTTACTTCGGTTCCCTTCTCAGCGAGGCCTGCCGTGGCCCCCGCCTGACCTCTGTGTCCCTGCGCACGCTTGCCTTCTTCCTCAGCTCTGCTTCCCCTGCTTCGCATGTATCTCTCGTCTTACATATTTTACTACTTTACCTTCTGTATTCTCTATTGCCTCTGAGTAAGAAAGTTCTGAGAACGTAGGGACTTTTCTGCTTTGTCTTCGGTTCTGTCAGTGTACTGTGGGCTGGGTAGGAGAGTAGGACAGAAGTGGGGAGATGTAGCAAGTCCGTGAGCAAAACCACTTGGGGTATATGGCAAGATCCTGGCTCTTCTTCATGTTCAGAGCTGGGAGAAGAAATGACCTCTCCAGCACACAGGGTGTTTTCATGGAAGAAGTCCCAGGCTGGTTCCGGAGGGGCTTTCCTGGCCCAAAGTAGGTGCACGATGGTTATTTGCTGAATGAACAAGTATGAGGCCAGGGCTTAAGGCCACTTGGTCATCAGGACTCCTCTATGAATCAGGTCCATAAAGACGAGCCAGTTTCTCAGCCCGTCTGCCCTTGACTACCTTTCCAGTAGGAAGAAGATAATGGTGTAACTACGTGGCAAGGTTGTCTGGTGTAGGCATCCATGCAAATCAGAAGACAATGGTGTAACTATGTGGCAAGGTTGTCTGGTGTAGGCATCCATGCAAATCAGAAGACAATGGTGTAACTATGTGGCAAGGTTGTCTGGTGTAGGCATCCATGCAAATCAGAAGACAATGGTGTAACTATGTGGCAAGGTTGTCTGGTGTAGGCATCCATGCAAGTCAGAAGACAATGGTGTAACTATGTGGCAAGGTTGTCTGGTGTAGGCATCCATGCAAGTCTGAAGAAGGCTTGGACAGTGTAAGTGCTCAGCAGGTTAGCTGTTATTTAGAAAAGTTCTGTCATGTTTACTGTTATAACTCTGGGAAGAACGCCTCCTATGGGATCTGTGTCAACCCTTCAAGTGACACAGTGGTACGGCTACTGCATCTTGCTTTGCAGCCCACCCTAAATTTGGGTAGGGGCTGCTGGACAAAAGGGGTGAGCTGTGCCTTTATTCATGATTTGTATGTTGCTAAATTTGGGAGGAACAAATGTCTAGATGTAGTAGTTAAATTTTTTTGTGTGTGTCTTTTTGAGACAGGGTCTCCCTGTAGCTCTGGATGTCCTGGAACTCACTATGTACACCAGGCTGGCCTTGAACTCACAGAGATCTGCCTGCCTCTGCCTCCCAAGTGGTAGGACATGCACATAAAATAAAAAAATTTAATTGTTTTTACTTTATGTGCATGGGTGTTTTGCCTGTATATACAAAAAAATGCATCTTCTGTGGGTGCAGTGCCCACAGAAGCCAGAAGAGGACATCAGATCCCCTGGTACTGGAGTGACAGATGGACATTAGTCACCTTGTGGGTAGTGGGAACTGAACCCAGGTCCTCTTCAAGAGCATCCAGTGCTCTTAGCTGCTGAGCCATCTCTCCAGCCCCTGAGTACTATTCTAAAATGATGCCTGCATCAGGAAACTCATAAGCCATGGGTTTGGTACCAAGGAGGCTGAGATGTAAAGGATGTGGCTCTGATTCCTGACTGAAGCTTGGAACTGCTCTTGGAGGCCGATATACTTGGGGCAGCCTCGGAAGCCTTCTGCTTTCTGCTCCTGAGTTTAGCTCAGTCCTGGTTCATGCCTTGCCCTCTCCGACATCGTGGGCAACTTTAGGGTTGTTAGCTAGTGTTTTGGGCTTTGCCTGCCCAGGTTATCTGATTAAGCTTTGGCCAGGTCCTCACTGATCTCAGAGAAAGGTCCTAAATGACCCAGGAATAAGGACAGTTGCCTTCATTCTGTGTGTCTCTTAGTATTGTTTGCAAATAACTATTCAAGGAGACAAAGGATATGGGTCCTGAAGACTCCAGGGAGCCAAAGACGGTGAGTCTGGAAGATTTGAGCCTCAGTACTTTATTAAAAACTTTGTTTGCCCCCATCTTTAGAAACCAATAGCCTTGTCAGAGCTACATGCATATGACTCTTGCCATTTTGGATTCAGAAAATCTGGGGCTAGAAAACGAGTCCCAACTGCCTGACCACTGTTGGCCATCATAGTTTTTCTTCACGGGAAGGAGGCGAAGGGTCAGCTGAAAACCATCTGGGGGATCCATGCAGCTTCTGGGTAGTGTCTGAAGCCTGGCTAAGGGAAGCGAGCAAGGAGGCAAGGGTGCTCTCACCCTTTTGCCATGTCATTCTGCTGATGGCATGTTGCCATGTGTAATGCTTTGTGCCAGCTTATGATCATCACTTGACTGAGCAAGTAGCTGATTGGAGGGAAATGGAGATGGATGTAGGGGCCAGCACTGGGACAAGATGCAATGAGGTTCATCTCCATCATTGCAGTCCGATGCAGGCTACAGCATGGCCCAGTTGCCCCTCACAGACTTGTGCTATCGGGTACCTACAGATAGTGTTTTTCTCCAGGTTGTTATCACTGGGCATCTCATCTGAAAAATGACAGTGAGATAATATCCATCTTAGGCAGTTGGGGGATAACATGAGTTAGTACATGTAAAGAGCACAGTGCTGAATGTTTATTTAGAAAATCTTCAATTAAGTATTATCATTGAGGAGCAGCTGGAGTGATAGAGAAGTGAGACAGTGGACATACAGTGCAGTAAGCCTCCAGAGAGGTCAGAACCAAGCACTGTGGGAGTACAGCTATCCCAGTCTTGTTTGCAAGATGGAGAGTGAAGATAGAACCCAGCGTCTGGTGATGCGTTCATCGGTCCTCCTGGGGTTCCTCCCTTGACCTAAGAGAATCTTCCCAATGTGCGGAAGTTATATAGGACCATCCACCAGTGCTGTACTAGACAGAGATCATGGTATTAATGAGTCTGGGATTGGTTCGTGCTGCCAGTCAGGGTGGAGAGGCACCAGCTGCCAGGGTCACCTGTGTGAGGCAGCCCTGGCACGGCATCTCTATGAAGCATATCTAGTCTGTGTTTGAGCCACAGATCCCAAGTCCTCAGCTCATCAGTGTCTGCCTTAGTTTACCAGATTTCCTTGCTATGCTGGCTCAAGCTCTGGTCCATTTTCCTTCTATCTGATCCTTAAACATGCTCTCACATGCACTAAGGCTTGGCTCTCTACTGTGCGTGGACTCTCTACTGGGCATGACTGGGTTTGGGGAAAAGAGAATATTCATTCTTTTAGCAAGACTTAGCATCCATGGTTTCATCTGCTAAATGTCACCTGCTCCATAAATGTCCCCTAAGGGCTGTGTTACCCCCCCCCCGCCCCGGCAAGACCCCTGCAGGCTTCTGCTCCTGCTGGCTTTCTTTGCTGTTTTGCCTTCCTCTTTGGGGTATGTGTCACTTCTTCCTGATCCTTTTATAGACTGCTTCTTTATTGCCCATGGCCTTGGCTATGAGGTCTTGCAGCCATGGGTTGGAGGGAAGTTGTGTTTGTGTGTGTGTGTGTGTGTGTGTGTGTGTCCCGAAGAGTAGGCAGAGGTAACACAGCTACATGTGAAGGACATGGCTTCTAATCTTTTGTATGGCCTTAGTGTCTCTGTTAGGGGGAGGCCCTGGTTGAAGGGTAGAAAATGAGACGGTGAAGAGTTTGGCTTTTCTGCAGGCATGTGTGGATTCTGTAGGAGTTCCATCGGTGTCTCAGCTTTGGGAGGTGGTGTTTGGGGTGTGGAAGGACAGCTGGAGCAGTGGTGGCCAGCCTGGTTCTGGGAGTGGGAGTGCAGAGGCTGCTGGAAAAGACCCGCCAGCTGCTTCAGACTCAGACTGCAGTGACTTCACCCTCCTGACTCACCCTTGTCCCAGACTTCTGGATACAGAAAGAGACAAATAACTGATTGTCGTGAGCTCTGGAACTCCCACGGCTTGTAAATGATTGAGATGAAAATCTCGTGTCCCCCGACCATCTCTATGCTGGTAGGAAAGTTCAGGACCCTGGGAAGCAATGAGTTCAGAAAGCCACTCTGGCCTCCCTTTCGTCTTTCTCTTCTTGTTTTGTCTCAGCTGTCTGGTTCCTGCACACTCTTCTCTTCTTCCTGTCATTGGAATCTTTCACTGAATATGACGAGAAAGATTCAGGATCCTGGGAGGAACTGTAGATGCTTAGTGGTCTCCCTTAGGACTATAGGTTCACCCCTTTCACATGTATCTGCTCATATATCATGCATCAGTCCGTCTACCCATATAACTATCTATCTGTCCATCTGTCTATCTACCCTTCCATCCACCCACCCCCACAAATATTTATGCACTTATTCATTCCAGCCTTACCTCAAATCCTCCCAATACCAAAATGTCCTCTCCTTCCTAGATAAAGAATAAGTGCTCATGACTCAGACTTCAGTGTTCATTTAGCCAGACTGACCTGAGGGATGGGGTGCTGTTGACGTATTTTGGGAGCTCTTTGGGTCCCTTACCTCACCTTGCTATTACCAAGTGGGGAACAGCCCTTTCCAGAAACCATATGCTGTTTCCAATGACTGTGCTTCTTTTAATGGTGGACAGACAGACAGACTGTTTCTTCTCTTTATTTGTCATCCTGCACTGAAACATCAGGGATCGGCCACTCCAAATGTGAGATGACTCTAAGGTGAAAGCAAGGATTTGTGTGTGATCTTCTCACCTGAAAATGGTCCCTGGGCCTGGGGCCGGGAGAAACCAGGGGACATGGGACAGATAGCACCCAAACCAAAGTAGTGGAGAAAAAGACACCAGGGCTCAGAACAAACACAGTAACTTGAACGTCAGAGCTCCCTGGCTCACTGTTACCTCTGGACCCCATTAACTGTCTCCAGAGGGCCTGGGGAGCTCAGGGATAGAGGGCTCAGACTCTGGAGTCCCGACTTGTAATGTCAGACCCAACTTCTGCCATCTGCCCTCTGGCAAGCTCTGAGCTCAGCTTCTTCATCTGTAAGAGGGTTAATAACAACCCCACATCAGATATCATCCCCATTCTCATCTGTAGCTTCTGGAGAGGAAAGGCAGAAGAGAGCAGTACACCTGCACCATCAATCGTAGTATCACCAGATTTAGCGAATGAAAATTCAGATTAATATGTTGTTTATCAGAATTCAGGTTTGACTGGGTATCTTGTATTTTACCTTTCAACCCTCAATCAGACTCTGAGAAGCTGGGTCTGGGTCACTTTCTCCATCTTGGTTCTGACTAGGGCAGCCACAGGGGTGGGTGAGGGCAATCTCCATGAAGCACTGGCCAGTGCTGTGATCTACAGGCTGGAGGCTGGAGAAGGGGGGAACTGTTCAGGCAGTCTGTGCGTGTGCCTGTGTGCGAGTGTGTACCCAGCCTTGGCACAAAAGCATGAACGTGTGCAAGCTGAGGGCCCTGTGAATCAGCACTTGCCAACTCCTGCCAGCCGGCTGTGGGCAGCAGGTAGCAGCGTGTGGCTATGCTCCATGTCACCATTCTCGACGGCAGAAGTACAGAAGCGAGACTTCTGTTTGCCTGTTGAAAGCAATCACCCTAGAGCCCAGAGTATTCCCACGCCGGAGGTGTTTGAGTCAACCTCGGCTCGTTTTCTCTGTCTCTGCTCTTTCGTGTCTCTTCTCGTCCTCCCTTCCAGTTTTCTTCTCTCTTTCTCTCTCTATTGTCTCTCAAATCACCTCCATACCAGCCTTTCCTAGGGATCTAGTGTAGGTGGGAGGCTGACACATCCTTTGTTACCTGCTGGTATACACAGCAGGCTCCTGCCTGCTCCTGGCGTTAGTCACAAGCTAGCCAGCCCTCTACAGCAAAGCCGCTCAGGAAAGCTGGCTGTAGAAAATACCATCCATGGAGTCTCTGCAGGTAGTGAAGAATGTCAGCTTTGGAGAAGCCTGGTGACAGTATCTGTTCAGAACACCACACCATTCAGAAGAGGAAACTCCAGCTCATGGGAAGAAATGCTCTGCCCCAGTCACAGGTAGAGACGGGGCTGGTATTATACTCCAGTCTCCTGACATCTTACCTGAGTACCTCACCCTCTATCATAGCCAGACCTTCCTGGGACCTGGAATGTTAATTCAGAGAGATGGCTTGGGGTTTCCATCTGTATCTCTCAGTGTACAAAGACAAGTCATCCCTCCATCATGCTCCTCCTCCCTCTTCTTCAGCATCTGGAGAGCACTGAGCTCAGCTAGGGCAGTAGTCAATTTTCTCCCTGAGCCATGGTCCAAAGGAGCATGGCTGATCCCTGACTGCTCCTCGGGAGCAGGTGAAACTGGGGGGAGGGCTCCTCTCTGTTAGTCATAACTGAATGTTTCCTTTATGGAAGAAATCCCCTACATGTGTCCAGGGACCTTTGGTTAACAGGCACATATTTTTACGTTTATTCATTGTGTATATATGTATGTGTATATACGTGCACTGTGTGTCACAGCACACTCGGAGGACAAGCTGTGGGAGTCAGTTTTCTCCTTCTGCCATGTGGGTCTTGGGGATCAATCTTGGGTCATCGGGCTTGGTTGGTGGCAAGCTTCTTTACATTCTGCTGAACTATTCTGCCACCCCTCAGAAAGGGATTTTAAAAGTCTATTTCTGTGTTAATCTTTTTAGAGTTCCACTTACCTGCAGATCTTTTTTGGTCCAGGTGTGTAATTACACCAGGCTCAGACCACTCTGTCCTTTAGGACCATGCCTAGGAGAGTGTTCTGGGCCAGCCTGTAGGCGGCAGCTTGGCCTGCAGAACTGTTGCCCTCCTGACTTGCAGTGAAGGATGAAGAGAGAATTCCATGGTAACAAGGCTGGAGAGCCCTAGCACCATGGTGTCATGGCAACCAAATGAAGGAATTCCATCCACATAGTGACAAGGGGATCCCTGGGTCTATCAGATTCAGGCTGGCCTGCTGCATCAGCAACTGAGCTGTAGCCCCCATGCTGGGTGTTGGTAGAAGGAGCATGAAAAAGGCTAGGGTAGGTGGCTTGGAAGCTGCTCGTGTGGGTTTATAAAATTAAAAAACAAATCAGTAAATACTAACAAAAGAGAGGAAAAAATTGGATCAGGCCTCACCTCTTCGGAGAAGGGCTTCCTGGTTCTTCCCCACTTCTTGAATCATCTGCCTTCCCATTCTTGGTCTGCTCTGGAGCCTCTGACCCTGAACTTAAGATGAATACTTATGCCCAGGGTTCCTCCTTTCTTTCTCCCTATTCTTCTTCCTGACAGAAGACAGAATACAGATGCTGAAATAATAATTTCCAATTGCTCTGTCCCTTTTACCTCAGTCATCATTATGTGCCTTCTGCTCATGCCGGTGTGCATTCCTTTTGGGTAATTCAGTGGACTGTGGTGTGTATTTGCTTTCTTCTTTACCCTCTATCCCCAACAAATGTTTGATGATTCTCCTTGCAGTGCAAACACAAGCAAGATGTTCATGAATCACCATTCATGGTTAGGTAACTGGTTATAAACTCCTGAGGATTTTTCTTTTCTCCTTGAAACCTGGAAGGCTTTAGGAAATGGGAATATGTTGGAGAATCTGGGGAGAGAGTTGATCCTCCCCATCACTTGGGAAAAGGCACAATAGCACAGTGGACTGAGGATATAGGAGACCTTGGAGAGAGAGAAAGAGAATAAAAAGGGGGAGGGGAGAATGGGTGGTGGTGTCTGCAGCAGAAGAGGAATGAGATGGGATGCCAGCCTTAGAGCTCTGTATCTGCACCACCAGTGTTTTAAGGCAGCAAGAAATGCAGAACGTTTCTGAGGCAGTCCTGCAAGATTGGCCATAGCCCGAACTTCGTGGTTCCCCCACGGAACCTACACAGAGAGAGCATACAGTAGGTGATCCACATTTGTTGAATGAAAACAATTGTCTCCAGGAACATTCACAGACTACACATTTCTAAGAGTAAGAAAGGATTTGCTGACCACTGACTGAATATTTAGGGAATGTAAGGGAAAGAATTGGGAACTTGTTAAATACATATATATATATACTACTATATATTATATATATTATATATATATATAATATATTGCTCTTTTTGAGACAGGGTCTCCCTGTAGCCCCAGCTGGCCTGGACTGGAACTCACTTTGTAGACCAGGCTGGCCTGAACTCACAAAGATCTGTCTGCCTCTGCCTCCCGAGTGCTAGGATTAAAGGCGTGCGCCACCACGCCTGGCTTGTTAAGTATATTTTCAAACATCATGACTATCAAGGTGATACAGAAAAGCATGCTCTCTGAATGTGGTCATCATGGCAGTCCAAGGAGAAAATGTGTTTCCTCAAGGACCAGACTTTGGTTGAATCTGAATGATCTGGAAACCTGATTAAGCATGCAGCTTCTGATGGCCACCCCAACGACTGAGCCAGCAAAATCAGCACTTCCCATGAGCTGTGTAGACGACTGCGGTGGCGGCTGCGTGGAGGCCACACGGATAGGAGCACAGGTCCAACGCCGGGCTGCTGCTCATGTAATGACGCTTCTCCAGCCACGGAAACTGCAGGGCTTGCAGTACTTAGAAGGTGCACACATCACCTAAGCAGCAGCCAGGTGACTTCTGTGGGACAGCAGGGCTAGGAGCCTGACCCTCCTTCCCTGACAGAAGAAAGGATCAATGAAGTCCTTCTTTTTTAAAGAAATATTTTTATGAATTTTGAGCAGTAGTTTTTAATCAAATTTAGACCCTTGTCCCCTTCCCAACCCCCAACTTCTTTATTCTTAACTCTTGACTTTGGGAGGCCCAGCAGGTTGACTGAACTTCAGGGTGTGGAGTGGGAAGTAAGGATGCTCTTGAAGGATATTTGAGGCTTTCTACACTGGTGACAAGGGTGGTCTGAGGTGGTCTCAGGGCTCACAGGGCTATGACATGAGGGAGAGGATAGATAATTTGGGGGGGGGGAGGAATTTCTATTTAGAGAGTGTTTTTTGTACAGGGTTTCCCTGTAGTCCCAGCTGGCCAGGAACTCACTGTGTAGACCAAGCTGGCCTTGCTCTCACAGAGATCTACCTGTTTCTGTCTCCAGCCTAAGGATATGTGCCACCATGCCTGGCTAGAGAGTTTTTTTTTTTTATATAAGAAAGCAGAGCCATTTATTTTTATTTTTTTATTTTTTAAATTAATTAATTTTTTAATTTATTTCTGTATGTGTGTGAATGTACTGTCTGCATGCAAGTCTGTGCACCCGTGTCGTGCAATGCTGCAGAGGTCAGAAGAGGGTATCGGATTCCCCTGGAACTGGAGTTCTCCTGGAATTGGAGTTTCAGACGGTTCTCAGCCGCCATGTGGGTGCTGGGGGATCGAACCCGGTTCCTCTGTAAGAGCAGCCGGCGCTCTTAACCGCTAGGCCATCTCTCCAGCCCCGAAAGCAGAGCCATTTATAAGCCAACTTATATTGCAGAAAGTTCAGGAAAACCCAACCCCTATCCAGTACTTCTAACCTCTCCTGCTACAGTTGGCTAGTGGGATTGGTGTGTTCATGATTATAATAGCATCCCAGACAGGGACACCCGAGACAGCTCATGTTCATGACTTCCTTACTTTGCAACCAACAGGCTTTAAGAGCAACATGGCCAGTGGTTATAGCTGGTAACTGGTGGACCCTAAAGCTGATGCTAGTCCTGCAGAAGGTAGTATTGTGCAATGAGCAGATTCTTTTCATTCACCTCCCATTATCTGCTTTATTTCCTTTCTCCTTGTGCTGAAATGCATCTTCCCTTATCCGATGCTATGATGCTTCGATATTTGGGTGTTTATTATAGGATATGGCAAGGAGACATGGGCTACAGTAAGCTTTTTCTAAACATCCACTTAGAACCAAATCCTTCATCAATAAGACATAGAGCCTGAGTAGAGGGACCTCTGCAGGGCACCAGGTGCTTTCTAAACAACCTTGATTGTCCACGTGATTGTTAGTAAAGTTCCTTGTCTGTATTTGTTGCAGATGTTTTCTGATGATCAGTTCCTTTTAAAATTAGATTCAGGGGGCTGGAGAGATGGCCTAGCGGTTAAGAGCGCCGACCGCTCTTGCAGAGGACCTGGGTTCGATCCCCAGCACCCACATGGAGGCCAAGAAACATCTGAGACTCCAATTCCAGGAGAACTCCAGTTCCAGGGGAATCCGACACCCTCTTCTGACCTCCGCGGCATTGCACGACACGGGCGCACAAACCTACATGCAGACAGTACATTGATACACATAAATAAAAAAAAAATAAATAAAATTAGATTCAAGAGTTCTCTGTTCTCCCTCTTGGTAGGTAAATGGATATGCATAAAAGTTCAGGTTTAAGAGTAAAATGCAGGGGATTGAGAGATGCTCACTGGTAAAGAGCACTGGCTGCACTTGCAGAGGCCCTAGGTTTGATTCCCAGTACTTCACAAGGCAGCTTGCAACCATCCTAACTCCAGTTTTATGGGATCTGATGCCCTCTTCTGACCTCCACAGTTGTTTCACAGCACAGGTGAATTTGTATATATGCAGGCAATACACTCCTACACATAAAAAAATAAAAATAAACAATTTAAAAAAGGAGTGAAATGTGGTAACTGACATGGCATTAGGGAGGGATATTTGGAAATTCTAGTTCAAATGCTGTACCTCTGGTTTACCTTGGGATAGTAACTTAATTTCTCTCAGTGGATGTCCTTGATTCGGAACATGGATATTGGAATTGTGAATGTAGGGAGTGCTGTGGTGGCTCACACAAGTCTCCTGTTTAGGATAAACTTCCATTGTCTCTATTTTCTGGGTTTGGGCAGAGGAGTTTGCCTTTAGCCTGTGATAGTTTCCTAGCCCAGGTTATGCAGGTTCTGAATACATGGCTATCTTGGCCCAAGGCAGGATAACAGCTCCTCAGGGATGCACAGAAACCTGTGCATTGTTGCATGCATCAACTCCAGCTGAGTCCTGCAGCCTTCTTCCCACTGGCGTGGTTGTCAATAGTACTCTCCACGCTGTTTAGTTCCCTAGATGTAATCTCTGACTCTGAGTCCTGGGTACCCAACCTAGCATTTTGTGATGATTAAATGAGAACATTGCTGTAAGTGCCTGCCCTGTGCTTGGAAAATAGAAGGTCCTGTCCTCTGTAAATGTAGCTTGTATTTTATGAGCTCTCAGATGTTCAAAGAAGTCTCAGAGCAAGCAGCTTTCCTATATTGTTAGGAAAATATTGAGTATGCAGTCATGATCAGGGCTCAGTATATTTATTTGAACAAAAATAGAAATTCTTTGGAGCTGTGAAGACAGTCTTTCTATTGATTCACAACCAGACTTCTTTATCAGAAGTGGTTTGTGGCATTCAGATGAGCTTTGTGTAATAGAATTTAATCATGATAATCTTTTCTTTTTTTTCTGTTTTACAAGAGATCATTGTTTTCTATTTTACAAGAAATCATGCATTCTCTGGAAGAGGATTTTCTCAAAGACACCTTTACTTATAGGAAGAGATTCAACAAATTCAGTCTTAGTGAGGTATTGATGGGGCCAAAGATCTTGGAAAGAAAGGGTGTGTCATTATCCATGCCTACTTTATTATCCTTAGAGTGGTGCAGTATGGTGTGTGTGTGTGTGTGTGTGTGTGTGTGTGTGTGTGTCCCAGAGGTATGTTTGTTTGTTTGTGGCTTCTCATTTTCTGGAATATTAAGGCACCTAGTTAACAGTTACTAATTAGAATGGTTAGGACATTGGAAGCTCTGTCAAGGGAAGAGGGTCTAGTATACATTTCAAAATGTCTTTTGTAGGTGCTTGTGAGAGGAGTGTGTGGAAAGGTATGCATTTCTGAAACACATCACATGAATGATGAAAAGTCTCTCTAATTTCAGTCTCCCAACAAAAGTTCCATTCTTTGGGGTGTGGCTGTTGCAAGTCACTATATGGCTTCCCTAGGCTTTCTCTACACAGAAAATCCCATGGATATACATAGATTATTACATTTGTATGTCTCTCTGTATGTATATACAACATTAAACAAGTGGGATTCTTTCATGCATTCTACTTTGTAACTTGTTTCTCCTCTCACTGTAATTGGAGAAGTCTGTAGGTCTGTATATATAAATTTACTTCTTCCTTTTTTAATGTCAGTGAATGGCTGGAGTAAAGTTTATTTAAAATGATCACCATTGCATTACTTACAGTAGCCGAGACACAGAAACCATTGAGGTTCCTTCCCATTGACAGATGAACAGATAAAGAAATTGTGGTGTATTTAAGCAACGGAATATTATTCAGCCATAAAACAGAAGAAACCCTCCCATTTGTGACAAATGGGGTGAAACTGGAGGATGTGATGCTAAATGAAATAAGCTAGACACATAATGATCAAGACTAAAATGTTGAAGTCTTGGTACCAGAGAACTGACCAATAGCTGCCAGGGGGCTAGGGAGTAGGAAAATGGAGAGATGGTGGTCAAGGGGCATCAGCTGTAAGATGAAAAAGTTCTGTGTGGTGATGGATGGACTTGGTCTAATTTGGGGTATCATTACCCAGAAATATACACATATCAATTCATCACACTATACATTTTAATATACCCAATCTTTGTCAATTTAGTATTTAAAAAAATTTTTTTTGAGACAGGGTCTCCCTTTAGTCCCAGCTGGCCTGGAGCTCTCTATGTAGACCAGGTTGGCCTTGAACTCACAGAGATCCACCTGCCTCTACCTCCCAAGTGCTGGGATTAAAGGCGTGCACCACCATGCCCGGCCCAATTTAGTATTTTTAAAAAATATTTTTATTATTTTTATATGTATGAGTATATTTCCTGCATGTATATAAGTGTACCTGTGTCATACAATCCCTGCAGAGGTCAGAAGAGGGTGATGGACCCCCTAGAATTGGAGCTAAGGACAGTTGTTAGCCGCCATGTGTGTGCTGGGAATTGAACCTGGGTCTTCTTTTTTTTTTTATTAATTTTATTTTTCTGTATGTGTATGAATGTACTGTCTGAATGCAAGTCTGTGCACCCATGTCGTGCAACGCCGTGGAGGTCAGAAGAGGGTGTCGGATTCCCCTGGAACTGGAGTTCTGGAATTGGAGTTTCAGACGGTTCTCGGCCACCATGTGGGTGCTGGGGATCGAACCCGGGTCCTCTGCAAGAGCGGTCGGCGCTCTTAACCGCTAGGCCATCTCTCCAGCCCCTCAACCTGGGTCTTCTGAAAGAGTAACCAGTGCTCTTAACCACTGAGCCATCTCTCCAGCCCAAAATTTAGTATTTAAAAATAAACAGCTATGCAATGGTGTCCAAGCTGTTTTTGGCTTTGCTTTTTTCTCTTCTCTTCCTCTTTCTTTACCTTCCCTTCCCTTCCCTTCCTTCCTGTGTGTATGCAGGTCCTTGCACACACCTGTGGAGGCCAGAGGAGGACAGTTTATTGTTTTTGAGGTGGACTCGCTTTGAGTCCCAGTCTTGCCATGTGGCTAAGCTATCTGGCCAGCAAGCTCCCAGACTCTACCTGTCTGCTTCCCCTTCCCAATGCTTGGGTTACAGGCACATGGCTAATCTGTCTTTTTTATTTAACCTGAGTGCTGGGGGTTTCAACTTAGGCCCTCTTGCTTGTACAGTAAGGACCCTTAACAACAGAACCATTTCCCCAGAGGCTTTCAACATAGTAAACAATGCTATGCAGAGAATGTCCTTGCCTATACATCCAGTATGCCACTTAAGTGTATGACTGTTGTTTTACACAGGAGTGAGCATTCAGTAAGCATGGAATGTCTAACCCTTGAGCTGAAGTCTATGTGCAGCTTTGGGAGAGACCTGAGGGCTTTAGCTCTCATTGGCACAGAACCAGGCACAGACTTCTCAGACTGAGCATCACATAGATTTGGATAAGGACAGAGCCTGGCATATGGATGTTCTCCCTGGTGAGAATGCATGTCACCCTCATTGTCTTGTCTCTGGCCATGCTTTATGCACAGAAAACCTTTGCTGAACAGTGGGGTTTGTCTTACAGCACAGCTAGAATGACTGGCATGTTCTTTGTAGTTTTAGGGTCTGGCTCTGATCTGAGTGCATTCACAGATGATCCCTGGACTGTTGCCCAAGCCAGTTAAAATGTTCACAGGTGCTTCAGGCTCTACAACAAGGAGCCCACTCTCATATAACTGGTGGCATTCCCTGGGTGCTTAGCCTCAACATGTAAATAAGCATTGAACATGATCGCCTATGAATAATTAATTTTAAAATGCATCTAGAATGCACTTCATGACATAGTAGTTATCTATAGCAGCATTAATGCATCTAAGTGAAAGGTCTAGCTTAATGAGGCCATTCAGAATATGCATGGTCCTGCCAGTGACTTAATCTCATTACCTAGGAATCCAGCCCCCCCTCCCCCCGCCAAGCACACTTGATGCTCCTTACTCCCATCATGCTCTGTGGAAAGATCTCTTTCAGTTTTTTTTTTTAATTTATTTTTTATGTGTGTGAATGCACTGTCTGCATGTAGGTTTGTGCACCTGTGTCGTGCAATGCCTCAGAGGTCAGAAGAGGGTGTCTGATTCCCCTGGAACTGGAGTTAAAGACCGGTGCTTAGCTGCCATGTGGGTGCTGGGGATCAAAATTGGGTCTTCTGCAAGAGCAGTCTGTGCTCCTAACCACTAGGCCATCTCTCCAGCCCCTCTTTCAGTTTTCTGTATGGCGTTACTGGATGCTCAGAGGAGAGAGTTCCATGAGGGTCACTAATTAGATCAGTTCTTCCTGGGAAGTCATGGACCATCAGTAGTCTAAGCAGCATTTATTTTAGCAAAGCACTCCCTCAGTTCCTTTATACAACACTGGAGAAGCAGGGCCAACCTTAGTAGCCACACTTTGCAGGTGAGGATTGTGAGGGTCAGAGTTTAGTGGCCTGTGCAAAATTATCTTGTGCCAATGAGAGGAATGGGGCATAAGCCCAAAGTTCCCAGTTTGTGGTCATTGTAATATTTTCTGCAACCTCCCTACCTCAAACTAAACATCCACCCCCAATCCCCTAAAGCATTAACAACAAAACCCATCAGTATCATCACCACCAATCCAACAGACATATCAGAGTGGTGCACATACCAAAACACAAGTATTTCCATCACCCTGAGTACAAAACAAGCTAAATACATGAGTATTGTTGAGAAGTTTCAAGGTTTTGTTTTTAATGTTAGCATTTTCTCTCCATTATTGTGTTTCAGTTTATGAATGATCATTCCCTTTAACATGGGGACATAGAAATAAATATGTAACAGCTCTCACAAATTTGATTAAATGACATTTTAGAAGAAGGAATGACATCATTAAAAATATATATAATTAGGGGCTGGGGTGAAGGCTCAGTCAGTACAGTGCTTGTCACAGAAGTATGAGGAGCTGAGTTTAATACTAGCACCCACATTAAAGCTTGGAGTGGTGGTTCATGCCTATAATTCCATCACTGGGGAGACAGAGACATGGGGATCACTGGCACTTAGTAGTCAAGTTGGAGTTTGATTGAACAGGATACCTGATGTTGACCTCTGGTCTCTATAAACATACTTACACATAGTCATGCATATCTTCACACATACACACACACACACACACACATGAACATGTACATACACACACAAATCAGGACAAATTAAAAAGGCATAATCAGACCTATCATTGAACAAATGGCTATTAAATTTTTATTCTATATAGCTCAGGGCTGGGCACAGAGGAAAAAACTTGTACAAATTATTGTTCATGTCCCAAAGGCTTGAATTCTAGTTGGAGGGATGGGAAGACACATTTAAATAGCACATTAGTTATGTAGTCAGTTGTCCATGATAAATCGTGTAGCCTTCCTTCCTGAGGATTTTAGAGAAAGTGTGGTCACTGTCGGCCTGAGGGAGTCAGGGAGCAGCATGAGTCCTAAGCAGGTTCTTTTTTTTTTTTTTTTTTAATTTTTTTGGTCTTTTTCGAGACAGGGTCTCCCTGTAGCCCCAGCTGTCCTGGAACTCACTCTGTAGACCAGGCTGGCCTTGAGGCCTTCAACTCACAAAGATCCACCTGCCTCTGCCTCCCAAGTGCTAGGATTAAAGGCATGTGCCACCACGCCCGGCCCAAGTTCTTACAGATGAAGTGTCCTAGGGACCGAGTCAGATTTGGATGGAGAGAATGGGAAATGGAAAGGCTGTCTAGAACACGGTGAGTTCCAGAAGTTTGGGTTTCATCGAGGAAAGGTCAGGTATCCATGAGGAGAAGTGAGCTTTTGTACTGCTTTCGATCCTGCCTGTTAGCTTCCAGGGGAGGGTACAGGCCAAATCACTGCTTCCTGATTCCCTTTGCACATAAAAGGCCAAGAGTTAAAGTTAGAGAATGATAAAAGCCTGAAACACCAGTATCTCTTGTAGCATAATGGTTTGGACGTGCTGAAGGTGCCTCTGATTATGTAGCCATCATCGGTGTGCCAGCATGATCACTGTGGTCATCACCATTGGACGTGTGTGGAGCACTCTTCCATGCAGACCTCAGTAGTACTAGGGGGAACTGACTCCAAGGAGCCTCTTGAAGAACACAGACTAGCCCTAAATATGGATAACTATTCTATGCTTGGCATGTACATATAAAACAGACGAGTTCAGAGGGGAGAATTAGCTTTGGGCTAAGAAATTTACAACAGCTTCAGTGATGAGATGGGATCCACCTGTCCTTGAAGAACATCTAGGTGCGGGATTGTGGAGTGAGCAGAATGAATAGAAAGCCATTCTTGGTGGAAATGAGTGGAAGCAGGAATGTGGCGGCTTGTGTGGGAGAGTGGACCCACTTTCCTTAGGAGTGAGGCATTTGAGGGATATTTGGCAGAAGGAATAAGGGGATAGTCGGTGTTAAAGCCCTTAAGAATTTGGAAAGCCTCACGTTACCATACAGATAATCAGAAATTTCTTGGTTGTCAGAAACAACAGATGCAAATAAATTTTTTGAAAAATACTGACAATTTTAGAAGATGGAAGAGTCACCTATTAGATTCATTGCAATGCGAGTTTTATTCCAGTGTAATACATTCAGAGATACTATAAATTATTTCCTCACTCAGCCCTAAATAAATTTAATAAATGTTCATCTGAGGGGGGCTGTCGGCAAACGACAAGCTGGTCATGTCATGGACCAGAGCTCACTGGAAGTGATGGCTAAGGTTGTGTTTCACATTCCTCACTGGTTGGGCACATTAAGCACTGACAGTGGGACCATGCTGGTCTGCCGTGAGCCATCTACCTTTGTGCTTTGATCACTTTGTGAAGGTGTGTGAGATTGTGTGTCTGCTGTATTGATGAACATGAAATAGGGGAAAATTAAAACAACAACAACAACAACAACAACAACAACAGCAACAACTCTAGCACCAATAGGCTTAAGTTAAAATGTAACCAACTGGAAACTAACTAAAAAATCCAGAATGAGAGTCACAAGCCACCCCCCCCCCCCATTTCTGGCTCAACACTCTTCACTATTCGCTTCATTTTCCTGCAGCCTTAGCTTTGAGAAAGGGACCTGCTGCTCATTTGGAGCCTGTCATCCAAAGGAGAGTCAGTCTCCTTGACCCCTTTCTCTTCCTCTTCTTCCTATTTGTCCTTTTACCTTTGAAAATGATCTCCCTTATTGGTTATCATCCCTGGTTTAGTAAGGCAGTTTGAGGAGCCAGTGCTTTCCGGCTAATAGCCATGTCAGAATGAGGAAGAGCAGGGAGGAGGGCCAGGCACACGTCACACTGATCCCTAGCTGTCCCAAGGTGCGGTCCTCTGGCACTAAGCTTCTAGGTGCTTTCCGCTCCACAGAGCTAGCCCCATGCATAGAATAAAAGCCAGGGATTTAGTCTTAGCCTTAGCATGGACTGCAACAGAGAAACTGGGGATCAAAACACCTAATCCATTGGACCTCACATCCAACTACAGTGCAGGGTTATCAAAGCTGGAAAGAGTGGCCTGTGTCTGAATTCCAACCTAAATTTGAGGTAAAGTTATTCTGACAGGTAAAGATTAGATTTACTTAGCCTCATGAAGAAGAAGATACTGAAGTTCTTTCCTTAAAAGTTATCAGAGTTTTATCTGTGGACAATTTTTCCATTTCTGATTGTATGTAGAAGACAGTTATGAAAGAGTTAATATGCCATTTGCCCTTGAATGTTTAAATTTTATCTTACTGTACCATATGCATATTCCCATGCCTCCTCCTTCCCTGGAGAGTGGACTAGGCTCAGAGAAAACAGTGTATATTCACCTGTGAGTATACACAGTAAAAGTATTTTATTTATTATTTTTATTTTATGTGTCTGAGGGCTTTGTGTACCCGGGTGTAAGTGCACCAGTGCTGCGCATTGCCCACGGAGGTCAGAAGAGGGCACAGGATTCTCCTGGAACTGGAGTTACAGACAACTGTTAGCCACCATTGAGATCCTGGGAATTGAACCAGGTCCTCTGCAAGAGCAGCCAGTGCTCTTAACTCTCTAGCCCCTGTGAATGGTTCTCTAAAAGTTCATGGCAAATGTGTATAAATCATTTTCAAATCACTGGTTTGGAGCAAAGAGGAAAGGATCAGAAGATGAATATGATTTTTTCCATTTGGTGGATTTAGGAAGTAAGACATAGGAGGGTTAAGAGATTTGCAAGGGAATCAGTGGCAAAGCCCAAAGACAGGAAATGGCACTCTTAATTTCAAATCAGTTTTCTTAAGAATCGTTCTTCATCTTTTCTGATTCTAATATGCTATTTTCTTTCAAAAGAGTAGCACCTTAAACATTCGCTTTCATTGGAGAGTCCATTCAAATCCATTGGCGAGCCCAAAGGATAATAGCCCAGAAATCATTTAATGAGATCTAGACCATTTTACAAGGCATGCTGCGTTCCCACTTATTGTAGTGCTGCATTCACTGTGCACTTCTCTGATTTCTCTTTTCAAATGGAATGAAAAAGAAGTTTGTTTTCTGTAGCTTTCCCACTGATTGCTAATCTTCAGTGCAGTAGTAATGAAGGAAGTAGCTGCCTGGTTCAAGAGTTCAGGCAGGAGTAGATATTATTGACGAGAGGCCTGTAAGCAGGTATCAAGTACTTAGGTAATTGGTTTTGTGAAAGAAAAAAAATTTTTTTGGTATTAGGTAGAAAAACGGTCCTTTCCAGCTCTGGGTACATGAGTAGCATTTTGCTTCTTGACTGCTGCTGTTGTTGATGCTCACGTGGTGATTATGAGAGCCTGTGCCAGGAACTGGCAAATATTTCTGTGAAGGGGCAGATAGTAAATATTTCAGATTTTGTAGGCCACAGGGTAGCCTACTTGACTCAGCTATTGTATGAGAACACAATGGATACATGATTGACTGAACCTATATTCCACTACAACTTGGTTTATAAAATAGATAAAGGGCCAGGTTCAGCCTTATGGGCAACAGTTTGCAAGCCTCAGGTGCACAGTCTCCATGGCCTCCTCTGTATGAGCCCAGATGAAGCACAGTGTTTTCCCAGTATTTCTGCATCCCCAGCTGTCTCCTTACCTTTTCCCTACAGAACTCTGTTACAAGATTCAATTTTTAAGTGAAATTTCCAGTGACTGCATTTCTACCTTAAGGGCTATCTGGACTTTGTATTGTACTCAAGGGCCTGATTTTAGTTCTATAGAAGTAAAACCAGAAAAATCTTCCCACACTAGTGGCTAGTGCTGGAGTTTAAGGGTATGGTCTAATGGAACGTACTAGATAAATAACAATAGAGTTCTAGACCAAATGACCGAGCAAAGTAATTAACCTTTTTGAGAATATCCACAACTGTGAAGTGACAGCCTGTTCACTCCATAGGGCTGTCCTGAGGATCATTCATTCACTCCGTCTATTCAACAATTGCTTCCTTCCACAGCTTTTGGCCCTTCGGTGATATTTCAAATGATTCTGTTCATATAATCAAATTAATTAACTTAAGGGAGTTATAACTTCAAATAAGAGATTAGGTTTTCCCAAGTCCAAGGGAGATTGGAGTCTCTTTATTAAGGAGTTGTTCTCTCACGAAAGGCAGTGAGAAGGCAGCGGGGAGATGGTAGGAGTTGGGATGCCAAGCAGCGAGCAAATGAAAACAGTTTGAGTGGCCTGATGGATCTGCTTTCTACTGAGGTTGCTTTCTGAAAGGAATCAAAGAAATTTTCCACTCCATCTGGACTCCAAAACTAAGGATATTACCATTAAAGTCAGCTAGTCAAGGGTGAAAATAAGAAGAGTGTAGGAGGATTCATCTTGAAACATTGTCAGCAACCAGTTGGAAAAAATAGCAGCTACTATGATTACTAGGAAATTTCTTGGAAGGTGTAGAAGTGTATCAGGTAATCTAATTTAACCTTCTTCAGTGGAATTTGGATGGTTGAGGAAGAACTCCATTTTACAGAGAAATATTACTAAATTAGGGGGAGAGGTGTTAAGTGGTTAATTTAAAATAAGGTGGGTTTTTTTTTTTTTGCATACTATGGATTTGTTGTTGGGCAGAAAGTCCATCCTGGTTTGTGTCTGTGGTATGTACAGAGTGACCACTTTTTACTGGTGTGAAGCTAGGGATCAGGGTGCTGCATGAAACTTGGCTGCAGCCTTTGGAGAGGAGGGAAGCGTTCTAGAGAACAAAGATAAAAAGACTTTGCAAAGTGTCAGGCCCAGTTTCTCTTCATGCTCTGGACAATGTGTGCCCCAGTCCTGCAGATCCCTGTACAGTACTTGATAAAAACTACCATGCAAATAGATAACTATGAAGAGGTCCCGTAGCCCATTGTAATTGGAGCTTCAAGCCAAACACAAGAGTTCCAATTATCTTGTGGAAGTAATGCTTGGTGTTACCCTTCACCTCTCCTTCAACTTGCTAGCTCCAGCTGCTGCTTAAAGACTGCACCCAGATATCCTGTCCTTTCTGTAGGTTTTTTCACTCCTTATCCTCCTGATCCTCAATTTCTATGGTGTAGTTCAAATGTTCCACTTCGCCCTTCCTTCCCTCAAACGTCTATTAGCCCAGCACTCACTTACTTGTGACTGTTTGTGTCTTTTTAAGGAAGAATTTTTATTGAATTTTTAGGTATTTCATACAGTACATCTCAATCAATTTTTTAAAAAATTAAAAAATTTTTTATTTATTATTTTTTTATGTGTACGAATGTACTGTCTGCATGTAGGTTGGTGCACCTGTGTCCTGCAATGCTGCAGAGGTCAGAAGGGGGTGTCAGATTCCCCTGGAACTCGAGTTAAAGACGGTTCTCAGCTGCCATGTGGGTACTGGGAATCGAATCTGGGTCCTCTGCAAGAGCAGTGGGTGCTCTTAACCACTGAGCCATCTCTTCAGCCCACTCAATCAATTTTAATCACCCTAAACCCCCTTCCCCACAGGCACCTTTCTACAGCACCTCCCGCCCCCTGGAATTCATACACTCTCTTTTTTGTGCTAAGGCCTTTTGCATCAAGTTAGTTTCTCCAGACGTTGCTCAGTACAAGTTCATCCACTGAGGTCTACTTAGCCTATCCAAAGTCCCTCGCTTGAAGAAGATCAACTCTTCCTCATCCAACAGTAATCAGCTGCCAATGTTTCTTCAGCTAAGATTGGGGTCTGCTGCCTCTTTCCCCAGTTCCATACTGAGTTTTTCATGGGTCTTGTGCATGCTGACACCATTGCTGTTGGTTCATATGAACAGGGTTCTCGGTGCGTGTAGGATTCTATTTCCATATGGTCATGCATCTCCTCCCTGGATCTTACAATCTTTCCATCCCCATTTTTGCAATAGTCCCTGAGCTTTGGGTGAGTGAAGCTTAATATAGGAGTCCTGTCCTAGGACCCATCCTTTGCAGACTCCTAGTTTCCATGCTTTGGCTGTTTGTGCTCTTTTGTCTTCCTTGTCCTCTGTTGCATGAGGTAGCTTCATTAATGAGACTTGAGAGATTCATTAGTGTCCTCTTTACCCCTTGCTCTATGTTGTGTGAGCCTTAGGTGTAGAAGTTGCATTATAGATGTGTCACTTAGGCTTGGGGAATTCACAGACAATGTCTGTGTGTGACAAGTTGTGGTACTCTTTAATAGCCTCCATCCGGTGCAAAAGAAGCTTCTTGAATAAGTAGTGACTGGGATACTTGACTGTAAACATAAGGATACATATTTTGCACTTAGTAAGAAGTAACATTAGTCTAGGGATGTGACAGCCTCTCCATGCATGTATATTTGCTTACAGTACCACACATGAGTTTCCTCCCATTGAGAGGGCTTTAAGTCTAATTAGGTAGCCATTGATTGCCCCCAAGATAAAAGTACCTCTACTGCACCAGTGTTGCATGCTGTGCTGGTCATTGATGTGGTTGTTTGGTTTTAAAGCTAGCGTTGGACCATCAATTGCTATTCTCCCTTAGCGGCTTGCATAGTGCTCTCCAAAGCTGTGAGAGCTAGCCTTCAGGGGAAGTGGCTTACAGGTCAGTTCCAGCTTCATTGCTCCAGATCTGGTCTCCGAAGTGTGTCCTGTCTTCAGCAACAGGGTCTTACCTTCAACTTCTAGGAGGCAATTAAGGGCTGTGGCAATAGCCTATGTAATTTAGGGAGTCTCTTGGACTGTCCTGACCAGGAAATAAAGGAAGGTTTCTTCTAGCTGGCATTATTTCATACTATGTAGTTGTCTGCTATCCACATGGACTCATGTAGAGACACTATGAATAGTTTGTCATTAGGTTGTTAGACAAGTATGATTTCCTCTTTTTGTGTGATTTTTATATTGAGGTTTTATGTACTTTACAGAGAACATCTCAATTAATCTTAATCACCTTTGTACCCCTCCCGATTGGCACCCTTCCCTCTGGTTTTTATACTAGCTACGCATTATTTATCTCTCCTTTTTCTCTCTCCCTGTCTGACCTTCCCTCTATGCCTTCCCCATATAAAGTGTCCCCATTTTCCTCCTTTCTCCCTTGATAACACCAGTCTCCCATGGTCCCTCCTCTCTTGAGCTCCTTCTTTCCCTTTATACTCAAATTTCCTTCTGTAACCTTCCCGTCCCCCTCACACTTAGATACCCCCATTTTCTTGACTTCTCCCTTAGTAACCCCTGTCTCCTACTACTCTTCTCTCTTGGCTCCTTTTTTCTCTGTAACTCCCTGGTTCCTCTGCATTCTCCTGGTTCCTGCAGTTATATCAGGATACATACTCACATATATTGATTTGGTGCTAGGATCCACAAATGAGGGAGAACATAAGTCCTTTGTTTTTCTGAGTCTGTGTTACTTCACTTAGCACCACAGTTCTTATCTAGTTCCATCCATTAACCTGTGCATTTTATGATTTCATCTTTCTT
Organism: Rhizomys pruinosus; assembly: GCA_009823505.1. NCBI lineage: Eukaryota > Metazoa > Chordata > Mammalia > Rodentia > Spalacidae > Rhizomys > Rhizomys pruinosus. Next base: position 1,097,842 of record VZQC01013830.1, read on the forward strand.
TACCACTGAGTAGAACTCCATTGTGTAAATGTACCACAATTTCATTATCCACTTGTTAGCTGAGGAGCACTTAAGTTGCTTCCACCTCTTTGCTATTATGAAAAGAGCACCAACAAGCATGGATGTACAAGTATCTCTGCAGTAGGATGAGTCTTTGAGTGTGTGCCAAGGAGTGGTATAACCAGGTCAAATAGTAGGTTCATTTTTAGTTTTTTTTTCAAGAGTTCTCCACGTTGCTTTCCACAGGGGTTGCAGGAGCTTGTAATCCTGTCAGAGGTGAATGAGCTTTCCCTTTCCCCACATCCTCTCCATCATTTGGCATAGTTTCTTCTCTTGATCTTAGCAGTCTGACTCTGGTAAGATGGAATCTTAAAGTGGTTTTAATTTGCATTTCCCCAAGTACTAATGATGTTGAACTCTTTCTTTTTTATGTGTATGAATGTACTGTCTGCATGTAGGTTTGTGCACCCATGTCGTGCAATGCCGTGGAGGTCAGAAGAGGGTGTTGGATTCCCCTGGAACCAGAGATAAGGACAGTTCTCAGCTGCCATGTGGGTGCTGGGGATCGAACCCAGGTCCTCTGCAAGAGCAGTTGGCGCTCTTAACTGCTAGGTCATCTCTCCAGCACCCGATGTTGAAGTCTTTTTAAAGATGTTTCTTAGCCATCTTTATTTTTTCTTTACAGAACTATCTGTTCAGATCTGTAGCCCATCTTTTAATTGGGTCAACTGTCTTCTTGATTGCTTTTGAGTTCTCTATGTATTCTGGATATTAAACCTCTGTCAGATGTGTAGCTGGAGACTATTTTTTCCAACTCTATGAGCTTTCCCTTCATTTCCTTTGTTGTTTCTTTTGTTGTACAGTTTGCTTGTTGATTGTTTCCCTTAATTCCTGAGCAACTGATGCCTAGTTTAGAAAGTCCTTTCCTACACTTATATATTGTTGGTTACTGCCAGTGTTTTCTTGTAATAGTTTCAGAGTTTCATGTTTGACATTGAAGTCTTTGATCTATTTGGAGTTGACTTTTGTACAAGGTGAAAGATAAGAATGTAGTTTCATTCTTTTACAGGTGGGGATCCAGTTTTGCCAGTACTATTTGCTGAAGATATTTTTCTTCCAATGAGTGTTCTTGGTGTCTTTGTCAAATATCAGGTGGCTGAAAATGCCTGTACTCATGTTTGGGTCTTCAATTATGTTCCACTGATATACAGGTCTATTTATGTGCCAGTACCATGCTGTTTTTATGACTATAGCTCTATAATATAGTTTAAAATCTGGAATAATAATCCCCCTTGCATTTCTTTTTGTGCTCAGGCTTGAGATCTTTTGTTTTTCCATATGAATATTAGGAATTTTTTCTAATTCTGTGAAGAATGTCATGGGGCTTTTCATTGGGATTTCATTGAATCTGTATATTGCGTCCATTTATATGATTTATGTATATTGAGTCCATTTATATGATTTATGATATTTATTGATTTACTTATATTGAACCATCTCTGCATCGCTCAATAACACCAACTTGATCATGGTGGATGACCTTTTTGATGTGTGCTTGCATGTGGTTTGCAAGTACTTTTTGAGAATCTTTGCATCTATGTTCATTAAGGATATGGTTCTATAGTTTTCTTTTTTGGTGGTATATTTACTTGGTTTGGGTATTAGAATGATGAGGGCTTCATAGAGGGAATTTGAGACTTTTCTTTCTGTTTCTATTGTTTTGAATAATTTAAGTAATAGTGTTTGTAGATCTTTAAGTGTCTGGTATAATTCTGTTGTAAATCCATCTGAGCCTGTGGTTTTTTTAGTTAGGAAGTTTTGTATTACTGTTTCAATTTACAGTCTTCCTACCTCACCCTGTACAATTCTGGGATTGCAGGCATATATCCTCATGACTACTGGAACTGATTATTTTAAAGTGACTCATCTTCATCAGATTTTGCCAAACATTTGAATAAACATTCATGGAAACCTGGACTTTTTTTGTATTCATCATCTGTTGGTTTGTACAACATTTAATTGAATAATGTGGTTATAATAAAAAATATAATGACATTAAGTAATTATGAGAGCAAACACAAGTGGCTCTTGCAAACACATCCAGATGATGGGAGGCAGTAGCTGGGTAAAAGTGGAGTAACAGGTGACCCAGTTGGGATGATCAGCAGGAGGTAGGCCAGGAGCAAGGAGGAACACCAGTTAATACAATATGTCAAGAGAGTGACATCCTGTTAAGGGAATACATTCTATGTGGAGATGTTGCCTGTTCAAATAGATGTTCAGTAACTTGCTAAAGGTTATCTGAGCCATCAAAGGCAAAAACTTCTAGTGATGCAACTTTCATGACCACCAGTTTTTGAACTCAATGATTGGCGATCTCCTCTCTGTTAGGGATGCTGGGCTTTGAATCAAAAGGCTAGACCCTTTACCACCATCTGCCAGATGAGACTGTGAAGAGAAATCTTTCTCTAATGAACAGGGCACAGATTTCTGGATGAGCCTGCCAGCTGTTGCTGATGAGCAGAGCATTAAATGTGTCCCTCTGCTTCTTGGATACCTTCCCTACCATTGTTTTTTTTTTTTTTTTTTTCTTTCTCAGCTCCTTCTACATTGGCTCTAAAATCTGAGAATGTTCAGGGACTAGGCATTCTGGAGAGAGTTTGCACTGAAGGAATCCATCAGTATTAGAATCTGGTGTGTGTAAAGCACTTTAATGAATCTGCCTTCACTATAACATATGGAACATCAGCTGCAAGAGTGCTACATATACATCCGGGCCCCATTTCAGATACTGTCTCACTTCCCTGTGGATAATTTTACCTTACCTATAAAGAGACACTGACAAGAGCTTACATATTTATTCTCATGCATATATACGTATACAAATATTTATTTTCTTTGTACATACGTACACACAGGCACATGTTGGTGAATGTGTATATAAGCTAAATATCTGTGATGAGTTTTTCCTCTAAAGCATGACAGTGGTCAGTGTGGACACATGAGAAGTTGCTGTGGACAGTGGGCCAGTCCTTGCAAATTAGGGACTATGGAAAGAGACAGGCATTAATGCTTTAAATGTATATGTGCTTAATTAATGAGTTCATGGAAAGAAGCTGTATCTTTCTGAGCCATGGCATAGAAAGAGGGTACTCAGAGACTCTATTCACCTGGTGGAGTAGAAACTGGGCTCTGGAGAGAAAGATACATGGTGATGTAGTAGAAAAGAACACATACTTCAGTTTCAGTTGTGGGTTCAAATTTTGGCTCTGCTACCTACTATTTGTCTATAAGGCTTATTCCTTCATATGTTAATAAAAAAAACTAGAACCTAATTCATAGAGCTAGTGTGGTCATTAAGATTTCATATGCCATGAAATTCACTTAAATATCACTTTAATTGTGGTATCCCTATGAATATTAATTGTATATGAGTCAGCACAAGAGGCCTGCTATGGGACTACTCTTTGGGGACTGCTTAGGATCAGAATATCTCATTGAACCAGACTCTCTGAGCAATACTGTGTGTAATAAGTACAAAGTATAGTTCTAGGTACTTTGATAATAAGGGATCAAAGGACAATTTCCCCATTTCTGTGAAGTAAGTTTACAACAGGATAGGAGAGAGAGGCCTAATATCTGTAGAAGACACTTGTTATATTCAAAGAAAATATGTAACTGAACATCATTGACAAGATCCCACCTAATGCAGAGGTTGAGGTCCCTTGAGCAGTTGGTTTCATCTGTTTTTAATAGCTTAGATTCTTAAAGCTGAGGACTGTCAGGGGTTGAAGCAGCTAAAATATCATAGAACAGAATGCATACACCTCCCCTTCCCTGTGCCCAGCCCAACCCAGGCTTGTTCTTTTCTATTCCTTATATTAGGAAGGATTCTTTCTCTATAGTTTTGAGACCTACTGTCAGAGACACTGGGATGCAGCTCTTTTATTGCAGAGAAGGTTGGGACTTGACACGTGATGGGTTGAGATGAATGAGTTTCCATTGTATTTATAGAAACCTAGTGCAACATTTCCCAAGGTATAAATAGAACAATGGGGTGTTGACAAAGGGGCCGCTTTTCTGTAACTGTGGAAACCTTGCAATTATTCCTGGAACTATACTCATTGTTTATCAGCATCTGAATTTTAATAAACAGGGCGCTTGCTGTTTATTCATGAAATTTCAAATGGAAATATATCTTCCATTATTATCCCCTTCTTGTGAGTCAGGCCCCATCTTGAAAATTTGCAGCTGAGTAAATATACGGAACATTAGCAGCAATTAGATAATTGGTGCCCTGGATCAACCCGCCCGTCCGCAGCTGTGAATGAACATGGACTGCACAAGTGTCACCTGGTACAGCCTCCCTGATGGTGCTGCATGCTACCACAGACTTGCAATTAAGCACAGAAGTTTAGCAGCCCACTCCAGGCCCTCCTTTTTCCTAAGAGACACAAAGTAGTAAAGGAAGGGGGGGGGCTCCCTGATGTCCAAGTTGAGCCTTTGTACAGGGACATGTTATGGCAGATTGCTGGTAAAGAAATCCATTTATCTTGGCTTATTTGATTGTTTAATTGCTTAGAATATCCTATTTGGTATGTATAGCTAGCAAAAATTCATGTCTGGACTCTGGACTCAGGAGAGAGTTGGGTCCTAGGGGAATAGTTTTTTTTTTTTTTTCTCTGTAAATCCCCTGAATAGCCTGATTCTGGCTAGCTGTATATATGTATGCATGTATGTATGTATTTATGTATCTCTTTCCTCCCTCCCTCTCTCCCTCCCTCTGGGGATTGGACTTAGGGTCTCATGTGCACCAAGTTAACACTCTACCACTGACCTATATCCCCACTATATCATATACCATCCATCGTATACCATATACTATAGACCGTGCTCTATCCTATCCTCAGTTTGCCTTGGATTCTGGCTCTGAGTTGAATTCCCCTACAGCAGCCACATTCAAGCCTCATTTACCTTGGGATTGCATTTTTCTTGGGCTCTGTCTGAATTTGATGCCTTTTCCAGTTCAGTTTTTTTTTCTTCTGTATCTCAGGCGATTACATAATCCCTTTCAGGTGTGGAAATTGTTTGTTTAATGGCTAATTATTTTAGGAAAACAGATGGACAGGTCTCAGTAGAGGGGCAGTGTCAGGAGGGCTAGAGGATCTCAGCCTGCCGCTTTGAAGCAGGCTCGTTAGCTCAGCAGAACTCAGCCTTTTTCTCCTCTGCATTGTCCTTCTGGCCTGTCTCCTCACTTTTCTTTTGAGTTGAGGGAAATTGCATGCAGTCCTCTAGTCTCCCATTCTTATTCTGTTGCTTTGTCTGCTCTGGAAGTCTCTCAAGTCACCTCTTTGCTTTCTTACTCCATCCTTTGTTTGGAGGGAGTATATGGAGAGGGGGTTGGGAAATAGCCAGGTAGAGAGGAAAGAGTTGGGGTGGATGTTTGGTCTGTTACAGGGCCACATGGAGTGCAAGTTTCTCTTGGAGATCATTCCAGAACACCCTACTGCAGCCTTCAAAGAACAGGAGTGTCATCTTAAATGGTGAACCAATAGGCTCTGAGAAAACCTGCAGGGAAAGTCAAGGTTCTGGTAGGTTCTGGTAGGGTGTTGTGCCAATCCTTCTGTTGTATTACACGTGCCATCCTTTCATAAACATGGGATAGGTCATCCTTTTGCTTGTTATTAGCATCATTTTTATATTGCTAATATTTTATATTGGTAATATAATAAAAAGTATGTCTCCTATACTGAGCACTTACATACTTCACTTTGTGTACAGTGACACATCCTTTCAACATACCATGATATTAATCTTATGACTCCCATTTTACAGAAAAGAACTTATATCCAGAAAAGTCAGTAACTATTCCAAGATCACAGAGCTGGTGACCATCAGAGATGGAATCCAAACCTAGGTTCATATAATTGCAAAGTACATACTCCCAAGTGTGGTGTTAAATCACTGCACTCAAGCCGTTGGGTTAGCATTAATATCTAGAGCATGAGCTATTATCTGGATAGCCTGATTTTTAGTCCCTTAAATCATTTGTCCATTTTGGAGATGGCATTAAAACCATAGTTTCAGGCAGCAATGGTTTCCTATTTCTCTTCAGCCTTTGCTGAATTTTCCCTTGCAGGTAGAAACGTGTTTTCCCTAACTTCCCCTCTTGGTGCTCAGTGCTGCCAAGCTTCAGATGTTTCAACCACCTGAAATTGGGCTGCAGGGGCCAAATTTATTTGCAGGCATTTTAATTTCCCTAGTGATAAGCAAATTAATTTTGTTGTAAGTCTTTAACATTCTAATTGAATGATGGAGTATCATGGAGTGTGTTTTACAGATAAAAGGCAGTCGAAGTCTTACCATCCATCAGCAAGAACAGAACTGGGGCCTGGGTATTCAGTTTCCCTTTGTGCTATAGCCCAGCCCAGCCCACCCTCCTGGGATGAGAAAGTTATCTGGTAGAAGGCTGTCAAACTCACCATCTAGTTGACATACTGGCAGTCACCTTTCCTAGGAGGGAGATCCTTGCTTTAGTCATATAGCTATCACATATGCCTTGAGTGCCTACTGTCAGGCACTGTCCTGCAGGGAACAAAGCAAGTCACTGTGTTGTTATGTCGGGGGGAAGGAAATGCCAAGCCAACCAGCAAATACAATGTAAAGTCCTCTGCAGAAAAGGACATGGGGTGATGAATACATACCGGATGTTGGGACGTTGGGTTTTTGAGAAAGCCTTTCCATTTCCGGGCAGGTGGTACTTGAGGAAATGCTGAATGAAACAAAGAACAGCACTGCAGCCAATGGGAGAAGAGCATTGCAGCCAATGGGAACAGTGCATTCATGAGGCTGACGCTCATTTTCTGGCCAAATCACATGCCCATATGGCATAGTCAGAGCCAGGAATCCCCTAGAACTGAGTGCTGTGGAACAGTCTATTGTTTGGCACATAGGAGTGTCCTCCAGACCAACTCTTTTGGAGACTGATCATTCTATCTGGGTCTTTAGGATGAAGTCTACTGAAGAAGCAACCAGACCACCACCACTGGGGAATCATAATGGGTGAAACATCCATGGGGAGGGGCTGGGGATATGAGTTTGCATTTGTGAATAGATGGGACATGTCAGTGTTGGGATGTGGTCCGGCAGTTCTCAGATCACTTGCTACAGATATTTATACAGCTCCTGTTATGAGCTGGAAGCAGAAGGTATGGGATTGTGTTGGCATTCTAGCAGAAGCTCAGCCTTATTATTTATTGTTCATAAACAAATATTAGCTTTCATTATTACTGAGTATTTAAATATGCCAGGTACTCTTCTAAGCACTTTGTGTAGATTAACTAATGTAATCCTCCCAACAAGCCTAAGAGATGGGTATTTTTATTGATTCCACTTCATGACTGAGAAAAGTAGAAGCACAGAAATGTCAGTAATTAACCCAGGGCTGTACATCGACATCCAATCCAGGACTTACGTCCAAGTAGTCAGGGACTCACTTACTGTGGGCCAAGCACTGGAGTTGGCCTTGTGGAATAAATGTCCTTATTATCCTCTTAGGAGACAAACTGAAGCTCCCACGGGTCAGAGATCTTTCTGGGCCCACGTGGTTGCAGAGTCCAGAACCTAATAGGAAACTCCGAGTGCATGCTTTTTGTTTTAAACTTACTGCCAAGCTTTTCTCTGGGCAACAGCCCACTTAGGTCACATGTTCTGGGGTGGGGGTGCTACTGCTCTAGTGCTATTCTTGGACAATTTGACAGTTTCTTCTTGGCTGCTTATTCCTTCAGGAATTGAGTTCATGGGGCAGGCCAGCCCCTGGGAATGCTGGTCCAGTTGCACTAAGAGGATTTTGGGAGCCCCACAAGTACTGAGATCAGGGTGTAAGATGCTCTGAGCTCAGCACAGAGATGGGGATTCTTCAGCTTAGGGTTGTCCTAGGAGTTCTGTGGCTGGAAGACATGCAAGAAGGCACATTCACCTGCACTGTTGGTCCTATGTTGCTTGTGATATTTCTATGGTCTAGTTCCAATAGCTAAGTGATTAGTAATGTTCCTGATGGTTCTCCACTCTACTGTATCTTTAATTTATAAGTTTCTTCAGCTTGCTATTCATGAGAGTCTTCCAAGTAAGCAAAATAATAAAACAATGGCGTCAAACACATTCAGATAATTCTTCTACTTTACAGAGTAGTGTTTGCTATGCACCATTTTCCTTAATTCAGGTAACCTTCTGACGTAACATTATTTGGGTTTTATGTTAGAGACAAGTCAGTGGAGGCTCAGAGAAGATCCTAGTCTTCCCTGAAGCCACTTTGTTGGTAAGCAACTGCCAGAACCCAATCCTAGTTGCTTGACTCTCCTCCCGCCCTGCCTCTCCAAATCATTGCCTAATTAGTCTATTTAACGACTCTCTGTCAAGCTGGCTTCAGCTGCCCTTGCAAAGACAAGCTTGAGTGAAATCAAATGATTTTGCTGTTGAACGAAAACATTTGCACGATGCTATTTTCTAAGCCGTGCTCACATATGGGCCTTTTGGCTCAGGAAGACGCTCCAGGTTTGGGGATGGCTGCGGAGGTGGAAAAGGGATGGGACTTCTTGCTTGTCATAGGTGAGGCAGTTAGCAGTCCCAGAGGCTGATGGCAGGTCCCTTTCTGGGTGAGAACAGATTAGAGAAGGAGAGAGGAAATGGAGTAGCAGGAAGTGCCTCCTCTAGGGGAAAATGTCCACAGCTGAAGGACAGCTTTTGAACTGCAGCCCTCAACGAGGGCAACCTCCTTCCCAGTGATGTTTCCCTAAGCAATCTAGATACCCAGGCAAAGAAAGTTCCCAGTACTCAAAGTGTGGTGGGGAGAGCACAGTTAGAGCCCTGGACTTATGGAGAGTTTACATTAGTGGGATGACTAGTAAGCAAAGTGCATTGTGCAACATGATGGAAACTGCTTGGAAGGAGCACAAAGCAGAAGGGGTTGGGGTGTACATTTCACACAGGGGTCCAGACACATGGCTGGCTTTGCTTTATTTCTTTTTCAAGATGTGCATTCAGTTTAACATTAAAACAAAAAGAAAACCCACCACCAAACCCTGCACAGGGTAGGCAGTAAAAAGCAGGGGCAGGAGGAGCCAGGAGCCAGGAGGGAGATGCTGGAAAGGGGAAGAAGGGAAGGGAAAGGGGGAAGAGGGAAAAGAAGAGGGGAAACAGAAAGATGAAGGAGGCAGAATGAGAAAGAAAGAAAAGGGAAGAAAGTAGGGGAGAGGAGAGAGGAGCGAGGATGGAAATTTAATCTTCAAGGAGGCAAGAAAATTCTACCCTAGGCAAGGGTTCTATCACCTTTTCTACCTTAGCTCTGCCCTCTACTCACCAAGGTCATTGTCCCATTGCATGCTGGGGCAGAAGAGCAAGGAAGGCGTTCCAGTGTCCTCAGCCTTCTCCAACCCCAAGGAGAGAAAACCCCGGCTTTCGCCTTCAGTTATTTCCCATGGGGTATTCCTATGCCCTTCCCATTTCTTGACATCATGTTATTTGTCGGTTTTAGGGATTGATATTCTTTACTAAATTAAGAACGATCTCTCCTACTTTCCAATCTACTGTGGTCTTTTTTTAAAATTCAGGAATAGATTTTGGATTTTATCAAATGTGTTCTTTTGATTGATTTATATGATCATAGGACTTCTCTTCTGTTGTAATTGTTCATACTGATTCATGGCCCAATACTGAGCAAGCCTTCTATCTAGGGGATAAACTCCTTGGGTTTCATGGTACAATTTTTTTTTATTTATTGTTGGATCTGATTCATTATTTGTTGAGGACTTTGCACCTACATTTATGAAAGGTATGTTTTGTAGTTTCTGCTGTGTGTGTGTGTGTGTGTGTGCGTGTGTGCGTGCGTGTGTGTGTGTGTGTGTGTGTGTGTGTGTGTGTGTGTGAAGTCTGTATCTGTTTGGGGGTATTGGGCTAATGCTGGTCTCACAGATTTCTTCTGTTTTCTGGAAGATATGTAGAGAGATGGTATCAGTTCTTCCTTATCTGAATGATAGAACCCATAGGTGAAATCACCAGATTTGACGATTTATTTTTTGGAACACTGATTAATTATCGACTCAAATTTCTTCATAGAAATAATGATCTTTGAGTTATTTTTTCTGTGTGAAATTTTCTAGTTTTTGCCTTCAGAAGAAGTGATCTGTTTATGTAAAATATCAGAGTTGTAGGCATAGAGTTACTTGTAGCCTTGGGTTATTAACTTTTTGCTATCAGATGATCAGTAATGATGGCCACTTTTATTTCTGGTATTTCGATTTGTGACTTTTTTCTTTCTTTTGTTTTTCTTTGTTTTCCTTACTAGAAATTTACATTTTCTTACTTAAAAATTCTTATTATGTTTTAATTAATTAATTACCTAATTAATTAATTAATTAATTAATTGTGTGTGTGTGCAGGTGTTGGGGTATGCCTCAGCACATGTCTTCCACTCCATATGTGTGGAAGTCAGAAAACTACTTACAAGAGTCAGTTCTCTCCTTCTACTTTGTGGGTCTTGGGGCTTGAACTTACTAAGTCTTCAGGCTTGGCCACAAGCACTTTCATCTGCTGAGTCATCTCACTGGCCCATTTGTCTGTGTCATTAATCTTTTCAGAAAACCAACATTATGTTTAGTTAATTTTCTCTGTTATTTTCCTGTTTAAAGATTTTTGCTGCAATGTTTTCTTATCTCCTGCCCCCAATTTATCTTCTTTCTCTAGTTCTATAAACTGGAAACTTAGGTTATTGATTTGAAGTCTTTCCCGGCTTTTAACATGTTCATTTAATACTACACATTTCTCTTTAAGCACTCCTTCCTTCAAATGTATTTGACAAATTTTGGTAAGATTTATTTTTATTCTAATTTGGTTAAAAATGTTAAAAAGTTCTCAGATCTTTATTATTTTTTGGTACGTTGTTACACAAAAGTATACTGTTTAATTTTCAAATGTTTGGGAATTTTCTCAGCTGTCTTTTTGTTCATTGATTCGACGTTTAATCTCCTTGTAGCTGGTATGCTATATGTTCTCTTTTGTTTTGAAATTTGTTAAGGTTTATTTTGCTAAGGTGCATTGGATCTGTTAAGGTATTCAAAGTCTGGTCCAATTTGATGAACATCCTAAGCCAGCCAGAAGAATGCATCCTCAGCTGTTGTTGCATGGACTGTGCTGTCAGCTTTAGACCATAGAGTTCCTGGCTTATGTTGGTATCTTCTCAGTAGAGAAGCATCTGGGAAGGCTGAGACTCACGTTAAGGCAACTTTCAGTAAGATAAACAACTGGGTCACAACCGTACAGCTAAGTCAGAGTCAGGAGGACAGGGAGGATCTGGATGGTGAGCCTAGACTGCATTACATGGGACTGAGTGGGCAGTTCAGTAGATGAAGCTTATCTTGTGTTCTCATGACAGCACGGCAGTTTCCACAGGTTATTTTCTGTGATTTATATCAGTAGTCTGTAGGGTAGGTTATCATGGTTAATTTTATCCATCAAATCAATTTGACTAGGCTAAGGGATGCCCAGATGGCTGGTAATGCATCACTTCTGGGAATATCTATGAGGATGCTTAGTTCTTACTGTCTCTGCTGACTCCCCAGCCTAGCCTACCTGACCACTCGCTAGGACTTTTTCCAGAGATACACATACATTCTCTCTGCTTTCACCCTGTTCTCAGTGTGATCACACGAAGTGGTCCTGTTGGGCACAGTCAGGCCATGCCACCCCTTCCTTACCTTCCTTCCTCATGCCAATCAAAGCCCAGGCTCTAATAGCTCCAACAGGTGGGCTTCTCTTCTGCCCTTACATCCTTCCTGATCTCCCACTTATCTGTGAGTCTCTGCTATGTCTTGATCCCAGAGTTTTGTAGTGGGGTTAAAGAACTCTAGAGTCCATTTAAATTGTTTCTTCAGTTTCTTCAACTCATACATGTACACTCAGTTATTTCCTTTTTTCTTTCTTTCCTTATAACATTTATCAGTATTGGACATATAATTTACTTATTCTTTTTAATTATTGACCATATCCTCCCAACTGGAATATAAGACTATGGAGACAAGGTTCTTGATTTGGTATTGCTGTACCTCTGATGTCTGATACATACCTAACAGTTCCTTCATGGATATTTGTTGAATAGCAGAAAACGTAAATTATCATTGGGACTTAAATTTTGTAAGCTAATATGGGGCATAAAGAAAAAATTGCATAGACTTCAAGAAGTCAGAGCAACTAGCAAAGGTAGAGCAGGGCTTCAGATCTCAGACTTTGGGATGCCAAACCCATAATGAAGCCTAGTTGCTTTATAGGGAGGGAGGGAAAGAAAGAGAACAGAGAATGTGAGATGAAGAGTGAGTTTAAAAGGCAGAGGCAGGCCTGCCTGATCTACATAGTGAGTTCCTGGCCAGCTGGGGCTCCAGGGAGACCCTGTCTCAAAAAGACCCCCCCAAAAACGAATCTGAGAATTGAACTTAGTAAAGAGAAACAAGTAGAATGAATTTTAGTTATGTATTTTAAGGTACCCACTATTGGTATTGCCTTAAATACTATCATTTCAACAATATTTAGATATTCATGATTTAGTATATATTCTTATCAGTCTTTGAGGTCTTGTGTGTATTTAACACTCACAGGCCCTCTTAGTTCTGACTAGCCACACTTCCAGTGCTGGGCAGTTCCATGTCGCTAATGGTGACTGTATTGGACAGCTCAGGTTTGAAAGATCGTTCTTACTTCTTTGAAAACTTGCTTCTTTTATTCCTCCCTCATTAGAAGCATTGGCTGGTTTTGCTTGGCCTTTGTACTCCTGTGTCTGCTGTGCATGTGCTCACATGTGGATTGGGCTAATGATCTCAGGATGTAGGTTTGCTAGTAACAGAATGTAAGTAATTTGAGGATAGAGCTACTTCCCTTTACCTCTATTCCCAGCTTAGACCTGAGGGAGCGGGGAAGCGAAGGAGAATGGATGGTGGCCGCAGCACCAAGAATGGGATCTTGATGTGTCCCTGTGGACCTGTGGCTACATGGTTTCACCTCTCCCTTCCTCTGTTTTCTTCTCCATTAAATGGGTGCAGCAGGCTCATTTATACCCGCCTAGAGGATTAATGTAAGGATGAAGAAACACTGGGCCGAAAGGACATTTGGAAAGACAAAAACTGTGTAAGTCACTTATTTAAAGTCATTGAAAGCAGCTGGTTCTTTTTCTCATCCTTGCACGAGGGTTAACTTGTGTGCAGCAGGAAGCCATGGACATTATGCTCATGCAAATTATACTCAGGTTGAGCTTGGAGAGGTGGTTAGTGTATCTGTCAGGGTGAAGGAAAGAAATGGAATTGGATCTTAAATCTGTCTCAAGAAAGATCACCCTTTGTGGATAAGGGCGCCTAAGAAAGCCAATTAGCTAGAAGGGCTTTCTGCTCAGACAGGGCTTTAACATAAGCAAGATTGGCAATTGGAACCATCAAAGAAAGTTTCTCTTATCTAAGTGGTTGGTGGCTGGAAATCGCAAGAATCCAACTTTGCTCTGTTACCAGCTCATGTTTGAAAGCACTCCTTTCCTGGGAGAGACTTGGAACAACACATGGTCTTGTCCTCACCTGAGTGTGCCTGCTCTTGGAGTTTCTTTGTTACTATGTAGGCACTTGCTTGTGAAAGTGTTTCATTTTGTCAGACAGCCGGTGTTTGCTTCTTTATCTTCTTTATCTTTATGGTGGAGCAGTGGGGAAGGAAGAAGTAGAGCCCCTGTGCATTAGGCATGGATACATCTGACATGAGCCTCAGGAGCGTCTTCTCTCTCATGGATTTCACATGTGAATTACTATTTTTCATGGACTCTCACCTTTATTCTTCACTTTGGTTTGCTGGGTAGGTAGGCCTGACTATTCCAAGTAGACCAGTACTGTCTGACTACTCCAGGTAGACCACTGCTGTCTGACTATTCCAGGTAGACCACTACTGTCTGACTACTCCAAATAGACCACTACTGCCTGACTATTCCAGGTAGACCACTACTGCCTGACTATTCCAGGTAGACCACTACTGTCTGACTATTCCAGGTAAACCACTACTGCCTGACTATTCCAGGTAGATCACTACTGTCTGACTATTCTAGGTAGACCATTACTGCCTGACTACTCCAGGTAGACCACTACTTCCTGACTATTCTAGGTAAACCACTACTGCCTGACTATTCTAGGTAGACCACTACTGTCTGACTACTCCAGGTAGACCACTGCTGTCTGACTACTCCAGGTAGACCACTACTGCCTGACTATTCCAGATAGACCACTACTGTCTGACTATTCCAGGTAAACCACTACTGCCTGACCATTACAGGTAGACCACTACTGTCTGACTACTCCAGGTAGACCACTGCAGTCTGACTATTCCAGGTAGACCACTACTGTCTGACTACTGCAGGTAGATGACTCCTCAGTGAGTCTTATGTTGGAACCTTCAATAGCTTTCTATTGCCACCTAGTTAAATCCACTCCCTAACCTCCATTTCTTTGAGATAGACTGTCTCCTTTCTGAATAAGTTTTTCCTGCTCCTTTCTCCATATGGATGTTTTCTGCTCTGGAGCTTTTCTCACAGAGGGTGCTCAACAATCCCAGTTGGCTTGAGACTGAAATGCAGTGTTGGGGCCGGAGTAGGTAAAGTCCTAGGCCCACCAGGGTGAGTCATTCACCCTTCCCTCCCTGTCTGACCCGATACCACTGATCCCATGTCTAGGGTTCTGATGAATTCCTGTTGGGTCTCTGAGCTCCTGCTCTCGTGTGTGTTTCATAGAGCACAGGCTGCTAAAAGTGTCCTTTGTATTTTTGCTCACTTCTTATCTCAGTATGTAAACTGTCACTGGATCCTTTGGAGCACCTGGCCCAGAGCCTCTCCCTTGCTGGATGTTAAGACCTTAATAGATGAATGTGTGAGTGCTGATTGGATTACATCCTCCAAGCAAGAGGAGCATCATTACTATGTTGATGGATTTTAACTAATTTTTATTTATTACAAAATAACCAGATGTACTACTGCACAGAATTTGGAAAAAAAGACAAAGCACACATAACATTTGTTGTATGATCATGATCGTGGCACAAACTACCAGTGCCTTGAAGCTATTTCTTCAGTAGACCTTTGCTCTCTTTCTCTATGTAACCAGCTACAATCTCTCTCTATGTTTCTAAAAATTCTTGGCTTTATATTATAAATTTTGTATAAATCTTCAATGATATATGTATGTATACATTTCATACATTTCTATGCGTATACACACACTTCTTATGTGTGTGTTTTATCCGTTTACCTGTACCTGCTTTGTTCCTTTTTTTTTTGCCACATCATTGATTTTTGTTTTTTTTTAGATCAGTTTCTCATTGTTGGGCATTTTTTTATCTTTTTGAGACAGGGTTTCCTTGTGGCTCCAGCTGGCCTGGAACTTGCTGTGTAGACCAGCCTGGCCTCATTCTCAGAGATCTTCCTGCCTCTGCTTCCTGACTACTGGGGTTAAAGGCATGTGCTACCATGCCTAGGTGATTTTAGAACTTTCTCCATGGCTGTCTGTCTTCCCTCCCCACTATTTCCTAAAATAAATTCTTAGAAGTAGATTTCCTGGGCTGGAGAGATGGCCTAGCGGTTAAGAGTGCCGACCGCTCTTGCAGAGGACCCGGGTTCGATCCCCAGCACCCACATGGCGGCCGAGAACCGTCTGAAACTCCAATTCCAGGAGAACTCCAGTTCCAGGGGAATCCGACACCTTCTTCTGACCTCCGCAGCATTGCACGACACGGGTGCACAAACTTGCATGCAGACAGTAAGTACATTCATACACATACAGAAATTAATAAAAATTAAAAAAAAAAAGAAGTAGATTTCCTGAGTGGCTTCAGGAGGTCTGGTGCTGCTTGTAGATTTCAGATTACACCCAGCTGAGGTAGGGAACTCTACAGGCTAAACTTTTGCTTAGACTTCAACTTTGGTTTTGACCTTGCAGTTTTAGTGCTGCCTGAAGACTTAGTGAGTATTGGTTAAAGGAGACGGACTGCATTCTGTGGCAGGGCTGAGAAAACCCAAGCAAAGCTGAAAAGTAGACTGTTTGGGGTTGGTCTGGATTCCGGGAATCGTGTCCCTGAGAATATAATAAGATGATAATTAAGCTGGGCAAGTTGTTGGTACCAGCATAGTGCAGTGTGAAAGGGCAGGCAAGGTAATGCTAGGACAAAGACCCTTGAAGATACATAGTGCATTAAATATGAGGTCCATGCAACTGAGATGAACCCTGCCTCAGGCACAGGCCTTTCACAGTTGTCCATCCAGGAATCAAGAGATGATCAAGAGCTTCTGTAGGGCCTGTAGACTCAAAGAGCATCTCTGAATAAGCCTTGGGTAAATTCTAATGTCTGGCTGATTTTTTGCAACTCTGACTTGTCCAAACTCAGAAATGATGGTAGCAGCCCATGTCCGCTGAGAGCTTCATCTTGCAAGTCCCAACCTGCAGTAGGTTAGGGCTAATGGGGATGCAGGACAGGCTCTGGTGATTTATTTACAAGTGCACATCATCTGCTTTCCACCAGCTCGGGACTCTCTCTCTCTGTCTTTCCCACTTTATCTCTCTCATTCTCTCTCTCCATTGCTGGAGAGTGAAACTAGTGCTTTGTGCATGATAAATAAATGACACTCATCTATGCCCCCCGTGTTCCCAATCCAGCTCAGCTCTCCTGATCTCAACGTTCTATCCCAGATCAGATGTTGCCTGTGGGCTTAACATACTATTGTTGGTAATATTTAAGAAAATCACAGAAGAGTTGGAATATTCTGGAAGATGATAAATATTCTTATTTTCAAAACAAATTTTATGAAGTATATGTTTCCACAAACAGTGGAAGTAAGGAGAATGTATCTTTTTTTGATTTTTTTATTGTTATTAAACTTTTTCCATAAGTCTTACATCATTTCTCAATCGAATCTAGAGTCACTTCCCTATCCATGCCCCCCCACCCCACCCGAGTCCCTGCACTCTGCCATACATGTCCTGCATCATTTTCTGAGTCTTTCCAGAGTATTTTTCAGTCCTTTTTTTGTTGTTCTCTCCAACTTGTATTACTACAGTATATATACACACACATATATATATATGTACATAGTTATATATGCATAAATATATACATACATATGCATATCACTTGAATTGGGGGACTTTTTTTTTCCTCAAGGATGTCATGTTTTCCTTAAGGAAGTGTTTGAAGGCTCCTCCTTGGCAAGCCCAAACAACCATCAATCCCGCACTTTTGCTCCACATTGGGGTATTTCCCTCCCATGGTCCCCCAAATGAAGTCCAGTAAGCATGCATTCTGTATTGATCCCTCTGTACTGGCCTCCATGATACAGCCCAGGTAGTCCAACAATGGCAGTCTATATTCTGATGAGGCTGAAATCCCCTTAGCTGTTTAGTCCACAAGCTGGGTATCTCAGTAGTCCCCTTCTGGCATTGAAATTTTGGAGGATTCTTGGAGAGATATGAGTCTTCAGTCCATATTGGAAGGTTAAAAAGCTGTGTCTCATGTCTTTAAGGAGTGCCAAATGAAGAGAATGAATCTTTTAACCCAGCACCCAGGAGGCAGAGACAGGAAGATCTCTGTTAATTTGAGGCCAGCCTGGTCTACATAAGTTCCAGGACAACAAGAACTGTATAGTAAGATCACTTTTAAAACAGCAATAAATATCCAGGTGTTGTACCACACGCCTTTAATCCCTGTACTCAGGAGGCAGAGGCCAGTGGATCTCTGTGAGTTAGAGGCCAGCCTGGTCTACACAGGGAGTTGCAGAACAGCTGTGGCTAAAGGGAGACCCTGTCTCAGAAAGACAAAAACAAAAGCATGAATAAAAAATTAAATCCTGGGCAAGATTCTAAAATAGGTAACTTAAAGGATGGTTTGTATAACCTTGAAAGAGCAAGCAGTAATTACACAGAATCTTTATGAGCTAAATAAGAAGCAAATCTTGTCCCACTGACTGTACTTGTGGTAAATGTGCACACCCTAAGCTCAACAAGCCATTGGAAAAACCTGGAGGATAACCCCAGGGTCAAGGCAGAAGGCTTTGACTGGATGAGTTATTCAGGGAATTATATGCTCAGAGTACTTTTTAATGAAGCATTCTTAAGCCAGAGACAAGTTGTAGAGCAGCAAAGGTCTATTCTTGATCTTATGCTGTTAACATTTCCTTTAATCAATGACAAAGAAAGAAATATGTAGGTGACACAAAAACGGGAGAGATAATGGATATATTGGATGAAAGAATTCATATCCAAATTGATTATTTCAGGCTTGAAAAAAATGAATTTAATTTATCAAAATGATGGCTAATAGGGTCATATGCTAGGTTTTATCCTTGCATTAAAAGAGAAAAACAAGTGCTCAAGTGTATAGTGGGGTGGTTTGGCTTACTCATATTTCAGGAGAAATTAAGTGTCAAGTGCAGAATTGGTCTGGTTGCATGAATGGATCTACAAGACCCATGATGATGAAGAGTCTTCTCCCACAGCACACATGGAAGGAAATGACTCTTTACGGACTCTGCATATTGAGATAAAACAAAGGGCAGACAGTGTGTGGGAAAAGAACATAGTCACTTCTAGGTCTGCTGATAACAGGCTGTGTAACAGCTTCAGGAAAATAGACCCAATCTTTTCGTGCCTCAATTTCATCATTAGTAAAATGGGTGATATTAGTTACTGGAGCAACTTTTATGAAGATTATGAGATTGTTGAGGTCTCCTTAGAGTAACAAGGCCTTGTTCAGACTTGGAGCTCAACCAGTTTTGATTCTTTCTGTTGTGCCTGCTAATGGGTGCGACGAGATTCTGAGAAGGCTTGACATTCATGCCGATTAAAGATTTGCCGTCTAGAGAAGAGTGTATTTGGGAGCATGTGAGACATGCGTGTTATTTGTCAGAAATTATCTTGAGTGGTTCCCATGGACTATCTCACTTATTCTCTGGATCAGTTCCTTTTCTCATTTCTGTGACCAAAACCTGACACAATGCAACTTAAAGGAATACGGATTCATTTGGGTTGTGGCCGGGAAGGCGTGGCAGAGTTTATGACAGCAGGAGCATGTGGCTGGTGCTTCCGTCCGGGTAGGCAAAAAGCTACTTGGCTCTCCGACTTCATTCCTGTTTCCATTCTTTATCATGGGTCATGTTAGCATCTCTGGCTGGTCAGGAGTGCTGGGGTAGTGGTGCCGAGACATCCCATCACACCCCTTCCATCTGCAACAGTGCCAGATAGCTGCTTCCTCAGGATGGAGCATAAGGCATAGTCTGAGAATGTCACTACTTTAAAAAGGATTTTTGGGATTCCAGCCAGGGGCAGAGATACAAATGAATGTGTTTTCTTAGTCTAAATTTTCATATACTGGGTCAGGTTCCATGGGAAAAAGGTCAGGCAGGACTCAGGGTTTAAGTTTCAATCATGCCCACCCCAGAATCACTGCTGGGGATTTTTCTAGAAATAGGGTACCTTATCCTTGACTCTTCCTCCACACTGATTTTCCCCTTCACCTAGCTTGGAAGCCTCAAATTCTGTCAGTTTTCATCCACGTTGCAGACTCTAGCATCTGGACCATGCTGTGTCTATTGTGTTGTTTCTCTTTTGTCTTCTGCACATCCATGATTTGCCTGATTATGAAGTCCATGAAGATTTACTATGAGTAACATAAGGGCAAGGACACCGATTCTTGGGTTCACACGTGCCTGATGCTCAGATGATTCTGTTGAATGAATGAAAGGATGAACATCAGTTGGCACATATTGCCTTTGTTCATTTATACTTACTTGTTTTATGTTGGCAACTTACTGTTTGGCTTTCAAATTGTGAGTTGTAATATCAGAGACTTGAGTCAAGTATTTTTAGGGAGAAGGAAGTGTTCATGTTCTGGTATGTGTGTGTGTGTGTGTGTATGTGTGTGTGTGTGTGCATGTTCATGTATGTGCATGTTTGCAGGTGTGTGTGCATGTTCATGTATGTGCATGTTTGAAGGTGTGTGCATCTTCATGTATGTGTATGTTTGAAGGTGTGTGTACATCTTCATGTA
The DNA here is from genome assembly GCA_009823505.1 of Rhizomys pruinosus. Classification (NCBI taxonomy): domain Eukaryota; kingdom Metazoa; phylum Chordata; class Mammalia; order Rodentia; family Spalacidae; genus Rhizomys; species Rhizomys pruinosus. Next base: position 1,117,942 of record VZQC01013830.1, read on the forward strand.
TGTGTATGTTTGCGGGTGTCTGCATGTTCACATATGTGCATGTTTGCAGGTATGTGTGCATATTCATGTATATGTATGTTTGCACTGGTGTGTACATGTTCATGTATGTGTATGTTTGCAGGTGTGTGTGCATCTTCATGTATGTGTATGTTTGCAGCCGTCTGCATGTTCATGTATGTGTATGCTTTCAGGTATGTGTGCATGCTCATGTATATGCATGTTTGCATGTTCATGTATGTGTATGTTTGCAGGTGTGGGTGCATCTTCATGTATGTGTATGTTTGCAGGTGTGTGTGCATTTTGTATGGTGTGACAATGGTACACATATGTGTATGTATATGGAGACTAGAGATCAACCTCAGACAAATGTTGTTCTTCAGAAGCTGTCTACCTTGTACACGTAGGGTCTCTCATTGGGATGTGGGGAATCACAGATTTAGCTAAGCTGGATGTCTAGCAGGCCCTGGAGATTTACCTGTCTTTGCCTCCCCAGCATAGAGATTATAAGAGCGCTCTAAATGCCTGGCTCTTTTCATGGGTGCTGGGGCTTGTGGTCAGGTCCTCATGGCTATGAAGCCAGCACTTTGCCAATGAGTGAGCTATCTCTCCCAAGCTTCAGAGCCAAATCTCTGCTCTTCCACTTATTTGCAGATGTTAAATTCTCTACATCTCTACATCTCAGTATTGTAAATTATCTCTCAGGTTTTTAGGAGCACTGAAAGGGATTATGGACATAGTACAACTATAATGTGTGTATTAATTCTTTGAAAATTCTACACAATCTACTTTGATCATATTTACCCTTATTCCCACCAACTCATAGAGACACTCCCACCTCTCCACTGCCCCTAATCTCCTGTCCTATTTTTGTTTTTTGTCTTTTCGAGACAGAGTTTCCCTGTAGCCCTAGGTGTCCTAGAACTCACTATGTGGACTAGGCTGGCCTTGAACTCACAGAGATCTGCCTGCCTCTGCCTCCCAAGTGCTGGGATTAAAGGTGTGTGCCACCATGCCCTGGTCTATTTTTTAAATGATAACCCATCAAGGCCAATGTGTGCTGCCTCTGTGTAAGCATGGTCTACCTACTAGGGGTTACAACCTTAAAGAAAATGCAGTGGTGGGGCTGGAGAGATGGCCTAGCAGTTAAGAGCACTGACCACTCTTACAGAGGACCTGAGTTCGATCCCCAGCACCCACATGGCGGCTGAGAACCGTCTGAAACTCCAATTCCAGGAGAACTCCAGTTCCAGGGGAATCCGACACCCTCTTCTGACCTCCATGGCATTGCACGACACGGGTACACAAACTTGCATGCAGACAGTAAGTACATTCATACACATACAGAAATAAATAAAATTAATAAAAAAAAATTAAGAAAATGCAGTGGTAAAGAAAGATAACATCATGAACTTTGCAGGTAAATGGATGGAACTTGAAGCCATTATGCTAAGTGAAGTAACACAGTCCCCAAAAAACAAACAGGGAATGGTTTTCCTCATTTGTGGATGCTAACACCAAATCCCCCAATTGAAAGGCAAGTCAAGCAATGTTATTGTTATATTTCTTTCTAGTTGAAAGCAACTGTGATGTTATAATGTGAGTCTCTTAATGAGTCCTAGAATTAACTTACCACTTACTTTCAGACATGGTAATTAGTGTATATGGGCAGAAGGCATATATTCATATTTTAGAGTAATATAAAATTAAAAGGAAAAAAAATGTGAACTCCTAAACATATATCGGAGTTAACATACAGTTAGTTCATTCCTGGAGGACATAATTCTGGTACATATATGACATGTATATAGGCATACTTTGGAGCAATACAATTGGGAGGGAACCACAACAACATAAAGACTGGGTCAAAGCATGCGACTGATATAGTTAAATTCTGCCCAAAACAATAAACCTTTGCAGGGAGAAACTTTAAAAAGACTGAGAGAAAGATGCAGGACATGTATGGCAGAATGAATGAACTGGGGTGGGGTGGGAGGAAGGGAAAGGGGAGTATGTCTAAATTGAATTGTAAATGATGTCTGAAATACACAAAACATCAATAAAAGTATTAAATTTAAAAAAAGAAACCTGACTCTCCACTCCCCAAGAAGCCATAAACTGCCAATAGGTTCTTTGTTAGGTGTAGGGGCTGGTAAGCCCCTCCCCACTCCATGCTAGAATGCGACTGGTTTGATCTTGTGTAGGTCTCATGCAGGCTAACAGGGCTGCTGAGTTCATGAGTGCAGCTGTCCTGGCAGGCATGGAAGACTCTGTTTTGCTCTGGTCCTCCTCCACTTCTTGTTCTTCCATGATGGTCCCTGGGCCTTGGTAGAGGGAGTGATGTAGATGTCCCACTTGTGGCTAAGCACTCCATTGATACCTATTCTCTGAACTTTGACCAGTTTTGAGTTTATGGGGTAGCTACTGTTCACTGCACAGACACACACACACACACACACACACACACACACACACACACACACACACCATCTTTGATGATTTCTGAGAGCTATGCTTATCCATGAGGATGCAAAAATGAATTAAGAGGGCAGTTTGATACTGCGGCCACTTAGCAGAATAATAGTAGTAGGTTTAACCCTTGGCCTGTAGCTTCCTTACCATGGTTTCTTGGACAGATTTACAGTACTGGTCATGGATTTCCTCCTTAGATCTAATCGCTAAGAGGTTGGTTACCTGCATAACATTGATGCCACTATTGCACCCATGGTTACATCCTGGTTTGCTAATCATTGTAGTTCACAAGGTTTACAGCTAGGTAAGAATTCTGATACCCTCCCCACCCAAACAGCCTCTATAGCTCCTTCCAGTACCATGAAAGCCAGCAGGAATGGGCTTCCTGGAATACTAACTTGGTTTCTCCATGTCCTGTGACCAAAGTGTATGGTATCTTTAGCAATCCAGCCTTGCCATCAAGTTCTGGTGGGCAATGAAATAGCAGGAGCCTGTGTTGTTTGGGGGTCTCTGGGACACTCCTGACTGACAGCTTGAGTGGAGGTATCATATACCTGGTACTGACTTAGACTTTTTATTTGGAAATCTAAGATTTCTTTGAGGAACATCATAACCGTTTGTGTAGGGTAGCTCCACTTAACCTCTTTTATATGAATACACACACACACACACCCCTGCATGGATAGAAGAGTAAATTGCCAATGGCTTTTTCAAGCATCTTTAGCATTATCCCTTCCCCGCGCCCTCCTCTGCCCAAGCCTGGAACCCCTCTCCCTAACCCTCCTGCCCCATTTCCCTCCTTTCCTTAAAAAAAGTACTCTTAGCAATCACAGGAAGCATCCAGAAAACAGTAGAAGCTCTATTGTAGGTGACCAGGAAGGCAGGAAAATGCCCATTTTATTGGCAATTAAATATTGCCTTCATTAAACACATCTTAAGTGCGTACTGAGTAAGAATCGAAACACCCAAAAAGAAGGCAAGAAAGGCCTTAGCCAAAGGAGTCTGATGCATTTAGTTCATCAGGACTATGGAACTCACAGGCTTAATCACACGCATTTGGGAATAAAGAGAAACAAACACGAGGTCAGCACCATTGTTACATCACTGTTCACTGTTGTCTCTGGACATGATGTTCCTAAACAGTGGTACTTGTGTTTGAAAGACGAGTCACTTTAGGACAGTTCTTCTTTTAAAGATCATAATGGTGGCAAGAGAGGAACATTCAGTACCATGCTGTGCTGTAGAAACTACAAATGCCAAATGCCAAGTGCCTTTGCTGTCCCTAAGAGGGAGTGGGGGCAGTATCAAATTACTAGAAAGATGAACTCCTATCTTCTGCCTTCATTTCCTGCACTGGGGTGGGACTGCTTTTGCATGCATGTGTGATGTCCCTGCTGGGCTAAAATATTCCTGTCATGGCACAGAGAAAAAATAGCCAAGCTACCAAACAGTACAGGGAAGTCTAAGGTGAGTCTGAGTAGGGCTTTGATATCTAGAGTAGCTATGAGGCGGATGCTTTGTGTAAGCTTTGGGGTCCAAACTTGTGCACCTTGGATGGAGGATGCCTCTAGAAGTGGGAAAGATAAGACCCAGACAGGACTAATCTTCAGGGGATAAGGAGGTGACATCTTCAGGCCCCATTCCTGTGCTTTGGTGTCTGAAATTAAGAGCCAGAGATATAGCAAGCCAAGCTGCCAGCAGCCCATAGAGAAGAGGCTGATTAGTCAGGAGTGCATTTCATTTCCTGACACAAACTGCTGTGGCTTCTCATGGGCATCAGCAAAGGAATAAAAATTCTTGAACTTACAGAGTTGTGGGGACAGCTGGCATTTTCTCCCTCAGCAGAGAGGCAAAGGGTCCTGATCTTCACAAGGCCAGCCATCTAGTCCCCAAAGAGCTGGACCAAATGCCCATCCAGATTTCCTTAATCTGTTAGTTCAGTCATCAAATGATTGATCATCTTAAAAGGAATGTGTGGTGCTATGATTTGAGGTAGGTTTAACACAAATAGAGAGCAGAGACATCCCTTCGAATCAGTCTCCAAAGCTTCTGTGTTTAGATGAAGCACGTTTTGGATGTTCCTTCCTCATTTTTCTCTATGGCTAACACCAGATTTAGTGCTTAGCTGTGATGCCCAGAGGTTTGATTTTCCTTTTCCTCAGCCATTGTTTTGGGTGGAAGGCCCCTTATCTCACAGTCTCACAAACTACCAGTTTATATAGGGGTCTTTCTTCAATATCCCCTTAAAACCAAAGAGCTGGGGCTGTAGTATTTCCCAGGAATGGCATTAGATATGTGACAGCCCCAAGTGCATCTTAAGTGTCTCTGTTATCTTGGCAATCTTCCCTCATATAGCAGTAGACACTCAGCTTACAATAAGTTAGACTAAGTTGGTTGAGATGTCATTTTTGTGATTTTTATTTCTTGCTGAATGATGTGGTAGTGTGCACATTTAATCCCAGTCCTTGGGATGTGAGATCAAGATCAGCCTTGTGTACATAATGATTTCTGGAGAGACACTGTCAAAAAAATTTTTATTTCTCTACCTCCCTGTGTGTCTCACTGACTTATTCTAAAATATGAACAAAATTGTGTGTTTTTATGTATTGTTTTTAGGGATTCAAGAATGATCTCTGCCCTAGAAATATGCCCCATTTTCTAGGGCAGTGTGCTCTAAATTTTGCCATTAGCAATGTGCATTTTTACTGTCAGTATGAACATCTGTAGTTATGTACACTTTAGTATGATTTAGTCAGTGTTCGGTTCTTTCAGCCTTAGGAGGAATTATAGTAGTTAAAGAAAGCCTGGAACCTCTGGAGGTGAAGAGGAGACTAGAGAGGACAAAGGGAAAAGAAAGCAATGGAAAAAACTCGGGCACCAAAGCCAAGCTATTTCTCTTGTAACTGGCTGAAAGGGTACTTTGGCCCTGTCTATCCAAGTAGATTGAGAGGGCTTCAGGGTAAAACATGGATTTCCCCCTCCAGAAGTGGTTTTAATCACCAAGAGCACAGAGGAGGTCATGCCCAAGGGCAAAGATCTCAAGGAGGGATCCTCATTCTGTCCTGGCTCAGTCTATGGATTGCAGCCTCACGTGGGGGTGATGGCCTCAGTCACCCTCACAATGAGAACGCATCATGAGGAGTTTGTTCCCCACACGGGCAAGGGCTTCATCTCTGAAATCCCCTCCATGGCCTGCACTGGTTCTGCCTCCCTTGATAGGAAAGGCCACATTCTGTAGTGAAAGGTCTATGGGCAGGTTTTGGTAGAGTTGCTCTGCTCAGGTACCTGATAGTTTTGTGATCTTGACCAAATGAACTGATCTCCCTGATCACTAGCGATAGCACAGCACTGGTATCTTATGTGTGATGAGGGTGTGAAATGAGACAACATTGGGTCTGGGGAGATGGCTCAGCGGGTGAAGCTCTTACTGTGCAAGCATACAGGACCTGAGTTCTGATCCCCAACACTCATGTAAATTCAGTACTCATGAGATGCATGTCTGTCTCTAACCCAGGCCTGGGGTGGGGTGAGGTGGATGGGAGGCGGTATCACTTTAGGTTTGCTGGAGAACCTGTCTCAAAAAATAAGGTGGAGAGTATTAGACAAAGATACCTCATATGAGCCTGTGGTCTTAGTATACATGTGAACAGGTACTCACACGCATGTCTGCATGCACATGAACATGTATAGACACACACAACACACACTGAGATGACATGTATAGGAGCTACTCCTATGAACACACCTGCTAAGTCAGCTTTCTCTTTAAGTAATTTTGTTTTGTAGTTAATATGAAAAATCTACTTTTTAAGGTATTTGAATTAGAAATTCTTTCCCCCAAAATGGTGGAGTATAAATTCAAGAGTCTGGAAGAACATTAAGAAAGAGAAGGGCTCCCCGAGGGGCTGTCCCCTGCGGATTCCCTTTCCGTGGTTTGCAGCCTGGTGAATGTGGCAGGCAGGGTGCCCAGCTGCTCCAGAGGAAGTCCTACCTCTGCCTTGTTCTTGGCACTTAGGCAGCCATTCAGAACTCTCCAAAAATTGGCTTAGAAAATAGTTTGAAAGTTATTACTTGGGATTCAGGAAGCTCCAGGTGGTTTTTGAGAGCTGGCCCCAAATGCAGCCTGGGATGAGTCCTCAGCTGTTCACTTTCAAGACTTTCATTATTTTTCATGTTTATTTCTTGCAGGAGCCAGAGCTGGGGTATTCATGAGCTCTCACTGTCTTGATCTTTTCACAGATCCCTTTGTTTCTTTGGGAGAGAAAGAAGCTTGCCTTCCGTACCCCTCTGCCCCACCGTAGGGTTCAAGGAAACTGGCCCTCATAATTGTAAATCACCGAGGAAAAAGACAAAGCCCTTGGCTCCCTTCCTGCCTGAAGCTTCCAGATCAGCCGTGATAGCGGAAATTAATGAAAGCTGCTCCCGAGCTGAGTTTCTGGCCTGCTGGTGGCAGCCTAGATGAAAAGAGAGCAGTGGAAGTTGGCTTTGGGGATGGCATTCCGATAAGGATTTTTGTTTGGGATACAGTTATTATACAAGCTGTGAGGTCCAGCCAGGCCTCAGGTTTCTGGGAAGTGATTCTTATTTGCTCACTAATATCCCGTCTGCTTTTCTTTCAAAATGTGATCTCTTTCCCCCCCTCATCTGACCACCAGGAAGAAAAGAATCCAGCCCTCCAAACACAATAGAGTGGTAGCCCAGGGTGAAGCCGAAGGTCTGTGGCTCACCGTTTTCTTCTTCTTTCTAATAGTGGAATAAGGCTCCGGTGAACTCATTTTCTCTTTCATCTTGGCTCATCCCCTTGGGCCAATGTTAAACAGCTGTCATACTTGGGCTGGCCAGGAATCCACTTATGAAACAAACCAGCCAGCCTTCCTAATTGTCCTCCTGTGACCAAACTGAATTTGTTCTAATTCTTGAATGTATGAGTCCCTGTACCTTGGGCCCGTGAGTGGCATCTGTGAATGTGGGCAGTTGTGCACTTTCTATCAGACCTTCGTGTAAACTGATGGTGAGTCTAGTGAGAGCCACTGGGGAGAGGAGAACCTGCTAGTATCTGGGAAGTCTCTCATTCCAGTGGAAGGGGAAGGTTTGTCCACAATAGCTAATGCCTTTTTAAGAAATAAGTTCTCAAATGGAGAGGGTACATGCCACATAGTACATAGACATGAATACTTTGTTGCACATGACTGCTGGCTGTGTGGCTGTGTTTTACAGAATGTGGTCAGAATACCATTATTCTGCCAAGATTTAGAGATAGGTTAGTTGGCATTGATGCATTTACCATTCATAATTTTGGATATTATTGTTGGCATCCTCAAAGATCTATGGCATTATAATATTTCTTATCACCTTGACAGTTTTGTAGTTTATTCAGTTAGATAGTAGGTGAGTTTTCTCTTTAGGGAGTGAGTCCTTTCGAAAGTTCCTTTTCCTTATAGTCTTGTTAAGGGAACTTTTTCTTTTCCTTTAAAAATGCTTCAGCCTCTGAGACTTCCTTTGACTTTTTCAATTGAAAACTCGATTGGGTTATTTGTGGTCTTTCTTGGTTGATGGTTCACATTATGAATGTGATGACTTTTCCTTTGATCCAAACTCACCCACACATCTGTGACATTTTACACTGACCCCACCCAAGCCCTTTCCAGATACAGGGTCTTGATTAATCTTGAAGCAGCATTTCTTGGATTAGCCTTTTAGATGTACCTGGTGATATCAGAAAAATTCAGCTGTAGATGAGCCAGAGGATTTCTTTCACTTTTATTCCTTGACAAAATTTATGTCTTCTTGTGGGGACTGTGGATGAACTAAGTGTTTGTGATGGCAAGTCTTCCTGGGATCTTTCTGTCTTTCTATCCTGGGATCCCAGGTTCAAAGAGTAGATGGAGAGGTGTGAGGCAGACATAGTTGTTAGAATTCTGGATGGGAAGGTGACATGATAAAGAAGTAGAAACTGACTTCAACATACACGTAGCTTTATTAACTAAAAAGGGTATGCAGCCTTCCTGAGGGAATGGAAGTTGGGTGTCCAGATAAGGGGAGGTCTGGGATTTATAGCTGGGCCCAGAAAATCCTAGAAAAGGGGTGGTGCTTTCCCAGAATCCCAGAAGGTGGGTCATGCCTTCTTGGGTGGTATGGAGCTCTTTCCTGAGAAGGAGAGATGGAGAGTTCTGATTGGGACAACAGGTATCTTCTGTAAGATGGTTTGTAGGGAACAAGGAAGTTGCTAAGAAATCAGATGTGTTTTGATGAGGAAGCAGATGTCCAAGCTTGAGGCTGTATGTTTTGAGATAAATGTATCCTTCCTGGAGTGGGAAGGTAGGGTGAGGGGATGGTCAATTCATTCAGTCATTTGTCAGGCTGATTTACTTAAATTGTAAGTAGTATTAGATAGCAGCCATTAGAAACTTGGACAAATGAGATGTCTTTTAAGTCACAGTGAAAGAAAACCCTCCATCTCTGCAAATTTGGGTCCATGGTTCAGAACTGAAGAACTGACATCAGCTCTGTTTCCTCTAAGACATCCAGGATTCAAGGTCTTAAGATCCCAGACAAGTTTCTTGTTGATAAAAATTCTCTGCAGACACTTAAAGACCATTTAGCTAACTTCAAATTCTGTATTATACCAGCTAGAACGAATCAGGTCACAAGCTGCAAAGATGAGTGTCTCAAGGTTCCTTGGGAGCCTCTTTGAGGTGTTCAGACCTCTGATGAGTGGCAGATTATCAGAATAGATTAGTTTTTATTAATCTTTTATTTGAGAATGTTTTGCCTTACTGTTTCCTCCTTGAAGGATATTTTTGCTGGATACAAAATTTAGTATTGGCAGTTTTTACTTTCAGTGCTTGAAAATATTGTGAACCTACTCTATTTTCTTCTTTTGGCTTTTGCTGGTTTTGACTAAAAAATTGTCATCAAACTGTTTGTCCTGTATATGTAAGGTGGCGTTCTTCATAGTTTTCCAGATTTTGTCTATGTGCCTATGTTTGTAGTTTTTGATTGGGATTTATTTTGACTCAGATCCCTTTGAGTTTGCTCCATGGGATTTACCAGTCATCTTAAATCTTTAGGTTTTGATCCTTTGCCAAAATTTCAGTCATTTCTTCTTAGTTCTACCTTTCTTGTCTTCTTCTGGTTCTTCTAGGTGTATACATAGCCCCATGGTGTTAGAGTAGCAAATAGTCCCATAAAATCTCAAGTCTGTCTGTTGGAAAACCTACCTTTCTAGTTTCACTGGTCAATCACCTGGTCATAGGATGAGGCCTATGTCATGGCTTAGGACAACCTTAAATAATATCATGCTAAATAGATGGGTGGAATACCTGGTGTGTTAAGGAGGTAGTGAACTTTTCCTGCCTGGGGTCCCACCTCCCAGTGCAGTGCTTCTGGATCCAGCTGCAGACATGTGGCTCTCTGTAAGTCCGTCCGCTTTTCTGAAAAACTCAGTAAAGCATGTCTCTCCTTTTCTTTTTCATATCCCTTTTCTAAACATGTTTTCTTTAATGCTTTGGGCTGTCCTGATATCTTTTTGCTTTTTCTCTAAGGCTTCTTTCTCCCTTCCATGTGGTGGCTGCCAGTCGGCCACGAGTCTGACCTCCATGCAGCTCTAACCCTTCATGACTTCATAGCTTTTCCTTTCTCCCCTCCACTCTTCTCACAGCAGCTGCTGAGGTTCCAAGCTTACCTGTCCTGAGGATTTTTCTTTAAATTCTAATAAAATTGTCCTAAAGCTTCTGTTTGGTTCCATTCTTAGATTCTATTATTATTATTAGTAGTAGCATTATTTAATGAGACTAAGAACCCTCTAGGGGATGCTACAGAAGCAGCATTTTTTTTCTGGTCTATATTCTTTCTGTTGTGCAAAAGAAAATGTCTACTTTTCTATCTTGAAGATTTCAGAAGGACTTTTGATTCCAGGGTCTCAGGGTCTAGAGCAGGGGGCCAGGTTTAAGTCCTTCTTGGTGTGGGAGGAGGCAAAATGGGAGGTGTGTTGTGAGTTTGCTAGGGGTTCTTGGCCAGATAGATATCATGGAGAAGATGAAGGAGATTATCTTGGTACTTGTTAGCTGTGCCCAAAAAACTGTCTTCCATCCTTAGGAGTTACTGGCCCATACTCGGGACAGACTGTCCTATGAATTCCTTTTTGTACATGTTCCTCTGAGAGCCCTTATGAACTTGAGCATGCTGCTATATGACTCTAGGTTGGGGCTGGGAACAAGAATCTGTCTGCCCTGAACAGATGGGGAAATGGAGAGTTCAGAGAGAAGTCAGGAACAGAACCCCCAAACACTCTTTTATTCTGGTATCAGTTTAAAAGACTACAGAATGAGTTTCTGAACTTTTCTATAGTAATTAAGAACAACATTTTAATAACGATGCCGACGCTGCTGCCTCTGACCCCCAATAATGACGCCTTCACTTCACATTTATCCAGCTCATCTCCACAGTTGATCCTTAGATAATTGAAATGTATTCTGTCACCTCTATTCTGCAAATGAACAAATCAGTCCTGTCTTGATTTATTTTTGAACAGGGTTTTCAAAACAGCCCCGGTTTGTCTTGAATTTGTGCTTGCATTCCTCTTGGTTCAGCCTTCCAAGTAGCTGTTCTTACAGGCATGCACTTCCGGGATCTGCTCCATATCCTGCACTTCTGGCAGAGACGCCATCTCATTTCAGAGCCCTTAAACTGGAACCCTTAAAACAGTTTCTTAAGCAACAAACAATACTTCTAACAAAGCTAAATATTCAAGCGAATAGAAAGCATGTTTCGCCGGGCGTGGTGGTGCACGCCTTTAATCCTAGCTCTCGGGAGGCAGAGGCAGAGGCAGAGGCAGAGGCAGGCAGATCTTTGTGAGTTCAAGGCCAGCCTGGTCTGCATAGTGAGTTCCAGGACAGCTGGGGCTAGAGGGAGACCCTGTCTCGAAAAGACAAAAAAAAAAAAGCATGTTTGAAGATCTGTTTGTTTGGCTTCCCTCCCCCTCCCTTCCTCTCCGGACATTTGTCATGCTGGACCCACTCACGTGGTACCTACAGCAGTGCATCCTGTTGAATGAGATTTCTAGGTCGTGATAGTGATTTTTCCTATGTAATGATGGTGATTACTATTAATTATCGTTATGCTATTTTTTATTAAAGCATAGGCCTTAGGTTGAGAAGCAGAGGGTTTGCTTCTTTTGTAATCTTCACAGCAATCAGATGGGGAGATATTATTATCTCCTCTGCTGCAGATGAAAGACCTGGAGGTTAGTGTTATTGAGTAACATGCCTAAAACAATGGCAGTAACTAAGAAGTAGAACTGAAAGACCCCCCCAGAAACTGGAGTGGCTCTCACTCAAATCTCGGGATAGAACGACTCCCAAAAAATCAGCCAAAGACCGTTCTCGCTGCAATTACACGAGGTTTATTCGGGCAAAACCAGTGCACTGGGGTTGAACTCGTAATCCACGCAGGCCAGAGGAGACCGACCCCCAGGGACTGGGATAGGGAACTTTTAAAAGCAGAGATTCCCAAGGTATGGGGAAATGGAGGAAGGGTTGTGTAATAGTAAAAAAAATCATCTCGCACGCAGGCCAGCGACACACAGGCGGGTGTGACTCAGTTAAGCACCACAAGGTATGAGGAAGCGGGGAGGGAAACCTTATCTTGACACACAGGCGAGCATGACTCAGTTAAGCACCACAAGGTATGAGGAAGCGGGGAGGGAAACCTTATCCTAAAGACAGATTTTTAAGGGTGCATAAAACCTTGGGGCAGGGGTCCTTCAGAACTAGGACTTGAAATCAGGTCTTCTACATTCAGAAGTCCAAGCTTCTAACCTTCAAACCTCATTCTCTTGCACAGAACTGCAGGGTTTGCAGAATTTGGACTCTGCATCCACACTCAGAATGCATCATGAACACAGAGAGGAGAAAGATAAACTCAGTCTTCTGTAGTTCACTTTGCCCTTTGCTTCTCAGCTTGCTGGCTTGGTACTGTGTGCCTGGGACCTGTTTTAGGCTGTGCTACAGAAGACGTGAGTGGTGTATCAAACACAAAGACTCCTTATTCACTTCCCAGACGTTAATCAATGGCAAATTAGAATTGAATTGATACATGCATAAGACATGCACATTAATTCCGGATGTGTTTATCGTAATTAGTGCTATTACAATGAATACCAAAGGAATGAGGGAATGATTAGCTACACTTAGTATTTGTTACGGTTTGTTTAAAAAAGTTAAACATAAAATTAGTTGAGGTTTGAGAAGCGATGTGCCATTTTCGTGGTGAATGTGGCTTGAGAGCCTTGAGTCTTTGTGAATTGGCGGTTTTTGAGAGGGTTTCCCCACATGAGATTTTTATCGAAAACTGAGTTAATGAGACTATCATCTTCAATTAATGATGTGGCTTTCCTTTCTTAATTATTTGTACCTCACATCTGTTCTCTGCTATCACACCTACATTAAATAAAGCTGATTAGCTCAGAAGATGAAAATGGAGAAAGGAGAAGAGTAGACTGCTAGAGAGTAGAAAGGATTGGTAGCAGCAATTTAATAGAAGTTTAACCAATGTGAAAAAGGTGCATATATTTAATGTATGGTACATACTTAATGACAAGTTTGGAAGTGAATACACATCTATGAAATTATCAGCATAATCTATGCTACAGTTCCTCCCACCAATTCCAAAAGCTTCTTCCTGTCCTCTTTAGTTAATGTTGTTGTTGTTATTATTATTATTAACCTTTTTTATTTTTATTTATTTTTTTAAATTTTTTTATTATTATTATTTATCTTTTGTATGTTTATGAATGTACATGCAGGTCTGTGCACTCGTGTCGTGCAATGCCGCGGAGGTCAGAAGAGGGTCTCGGATTCCCCTGGAACTGGAGTTCTCCTGGAATTGGAGTTACAGACGGTTCTTAGCCGCCATGTGGGTGCTGGGGATCGAACCCGGGTCCTCTGCAAGAGCGTCTGTGCTCTTAACCGCTAGGCTATCTCTCCAGTCCCTATTATTAATCTTATAAGAACATTCAACATAAATTCTACACTCTTAACATTAAAGTATATGATATAGTATTTTTGACAGAGCCTCTGTTGAAATAGGCCTTACCCATTGCGTCTAATTGAAATTTGTACCCTTGGTGACACCTCTGCCCTCCTCCCTCCTCAAAGCTTCTTATGACTAACACTGTACTCTCTGCTTCTATGAGTTTGACTATTTTAGATTCATCATGTAAGATCATATAGTATTTGTCCCTCTGTGTCTGGTTCGTTTCACTCAGTACAATGTCCTCTAGACTCATCTATTTTATTGCAAATGGGAGAATTTCCTTCTTTCTTTAAGAGTTGAACAAGGGGGCTGGAGAGATGGCTCAGTGGTTAAGAGCACAGAATGCTCTTGCTGAGGACCCGGGTTCGATCCCCACCACCAACATGGCGGCTAAGCACCGTCTTTAACTCCAGTTCCAGGGGAATCTGACACCCTCTTCTGACCTTGGCATTGCATGACACGAGTGCACAAACCTACATGCAGACAGTACACTCATACACATAAAAAATAATAAATAAATAAAAATTTAAAAAAGAGTTGAATAATATTTCATTGTATATACAGATTGTGTTTTCTTTGCCCACTCATCTATTAATGAACTTTAATTTAGCATCCATCTCTAAAGGACCAGAAGATACGTTAAAAAGGTATATGATACATTAACAGGATATTGATATTTATTGACAATTACTGTGATCTCACACCTTCATTTAGTTGGCTCTGATTTAAGCTTCAGAATGACTCTGAAGTAAGCATTAACATAAGGGCCTGACTCACTTAAGTTGTATAATCAAATTAATGCAGTGATAGGGAGCAAAGCAGGAAACCACCTCTTAAGGGTGTGATCTCAAAGCCATGCATGTTCAGTAAGAGCAGTGTGCTCCCCCTGAAGAGGGTGAAGGTTGAAACTCATGGAGCTGGTTGTTATCTTGAGTTTGACTCTAGGGCACTTTGTTTCATTGTCCTAAAGGTCAGTGTGAAACCCTAATCTGACTGGCTAACACCCAAATGCACAGAGCACCTCATAAAAGGCAGAAGGAAAGGAAAATAGTTGAATGAGGACAAAGCCAACTCTTCTAGTAGACCAACTGTCCAAAGTGCTCATTCTGCTATGGCTTTTGTTTTTCAAAGATTGCTTTTCTGAAGAGATAGCGGGTCATATAGAAGAGTACATTCACCAAACATTCGTTTGAGCATCTGCCTTTGTTGAAAACACTTCCAAGATCTAGTGAGGTAGATGAACAGCACAGTCACAGGTACAGAGATTCTTTGTATTCGTAGTGAAGAAATTCAGAAATATCCAATATGCTGTGATAAATAATGGGCAGATAATGCCTGGGGTTCCTGTAGGGCCAGTGAAGGACAATAACCCAATATGTGGATTGGAAGGAATGGAATATATAAGTTGAATCTTGATGGCTATTGAATGTCTCCTTGGTGTAAGATACTGTGCTACAGTCTCTTCATAGGTCCTACAGCCCTGGGGTTTCATGTTTTAGAAGAGAGCCTCTGCTGGGACTGTGTTCTGCCCTTCCACAGTTTTTAACAGGATAGAAACTTTTCTGAACTGTTGAAGAAAATGAATAATCATGTGTAGAAATACAAACCAACTCAGGAAAGGCCATTTCCACTCTGTGATTTTGTACTCCCACACTGACTATACCAGCAAATGGGAACACAGTAAGTCTGTAAGAACCCTGACTGTACATTGTGAAGAATACGGGCTGGAAACCTAGATCTGCTTACTGGCTCTTACCATCTCTTGGTCTCTGAAGTTGATAATATTTAAAGTGAATTGATTACAATGCAGTATTGCACAGTAGAGATTAAGAAAGCTAATGCTCACAGAAGCCTTTAGAGCAGAAGCTAGCACGTGGTAAGCACTTAACCAACATAGGCTCTTTAGTTTGCTTGATGTCTTAATTAGTCTCAGAAAAGAATCTCTTTTAGCATGTTCTCACTTTCCTCCAGTTTCACATGGACTTATTCTAAAGCCCATTCTCTCTTCTAGACCTTGATGATGCATTTTGATGAAAGGATTCTGTATCTTCTCGTTAAAGAACTCTACTGTGTCCCATCGGGTTTGTTCTATGAGATCTTGGTTTATAGCAGCCAAAACATGTGTATCCATAGACAGGGCCAGGCTGGTTATAAACATTCTTCAAGTTTCTTAGTGCATTAGTTACGTATCTTTTGTTTTCTTTTTTAAATCACAAGCCATGGGAACAAGCTAAAAGTCACTGAAGCAAGGAAAAAAATTGTTGAGAGATACTGTAGGCATTTTAGGGAGTAACTGGTCTTCAATATGGTAAGGGGCAGCAAAAATCCAAGTCTCAGGGAAAGATTCTGGATACTTCCTCCATATCTCCACTAGAACGTCACCAGATTCCTAATAGATCCCCAAAGGAGAGTCCAATTTTCACATCTATGGCAAGATATCCAGCATTAAACAATTTTGCTGTTGCCAAATGAACAGGGTCAAGAAGCAGAAATTCAGCTGTGAGAGTGTGGGGGTCTGGGGTTAAACTCCTGCTGTCTGCTGCAGTGATTTTTTAATAAAATAATGTGTGTGTGTGTGTGTGTGTGTGTGTGTGTGTGCATGTAGTGGTTACAAACAAGTGTATTTAGGGAACTTTCCCTAGAAGGGTACAGCACAAAGCCAGAACCTGCCTGAGAGATGACTTTATCAATTTGAACATGATTGTGACTTCTGCATCAGCTGTTTCCTAGTTTCTTTTCTGCTAAAATATTTATATCTTCTTCATATTTCATGCTGCCTAAAATTGGGACATCTTTGGCTGAAGTGTTCAGTTAAGGGTTTATTTTAAATAGAAGCAAATAAAATATTGTCAAATTTAATTAGGTTTATTGCATGCCAATATTTGTACAAGCTTATTACTTCTTCAGGCCCCTTTTCCCACAGTCCACAGTAGGATCTCCACATCCCTCATATGAAGAAGGGCTTTGGAAAGAGGGAGGTCACTGTTGGAGGATTAGCCACATGTAATACAAGCTGAACATATTTAGATGAATTTAAACTTGTTTGGTACTTATAAAGTTAGTATTCCTTATTATTGTATTGCTTAGCTTTTCAGGTTTTTGTGTTTTAAGAAATTTATTTTGCTTATATTTTATGTATATAATGTTTTAAATTTTGTTTCTTTGATTTCTTTCCCATGAAAGGATTTTAATTTTTCCAAGTCATATCTCAGTGGTATTTTCTGAGCCTGTGTTAATTAAAGATCCCTTGCAAAACAGTAAAAATTAATAAAGTTCTTTTAAAAAATCAACAAATGATAAACTTAAATTATTAAATGGTAACATAACTTCACATTTTCTTTTTCCTTTTATATTTTTGAAACAGGGTCTTCCTGTAGCTCCAACTTCTCAACTTGCCTGGAACCCTCTATGTAAACCAGGCTGGCCTTGATCTCCCAGACATCCACCTACCTCTGCCTCCTGAGAACTGAGATTAAAGGCATATGCCATCATGCCTGGATTTTAATATTTTATTTAACATCTTTTCGATCAGCATTAGACACAAGTTTTTTTTTTTTTTTTCTTTTTGAGACAGGGTCTCCCTGTAGCCCCAGCTGTCCTGGAACTCACCTTGTAGACCAGGCTGGCCTTGAACTCACAAAGATCCGCCTGTCTCTGCCTCCCAAGTGCTAGGATTAAAGGCATGCGCCACCACGCCTGGCTAGACACAAGTTTAAGAATAGTTTTGAAAATACACACAGTGGTGAGTTGTGTGTAACAAAGCTAGTAGGTGGTGCTGACCTGAAGAACAGAGTTTGGAAAAGAAATTTTTAGAATATTCCATAGTTTTTGAAGTAATTCCAAGGACAAAAATTTTTGTAACTATTTTGAATGAGGAGATCAAGGGGGTTCCTATAGAGGGATAGCTGATGGAGAGGTGGGAGGCCTTTTGTGTCAAGGGAGATGTTTTCTGGGCCCAATGGGGCAGAATGAATGAACATAGATAGATGGGCATGGATAATTGAGAAAGTCACATAGGTGTGTGTAGGAACTTTGGTAGAGTATCATAATTACCTAAATAAATTCAAGTGTTTCAGGTCTCTAAAAGAGATAGCCTAGCGGTTAAGAGCACCGACTGCTCTTGCAGAGGACCCGGGTTCGATCCCCAGCACCCACATGGTGGCTAAGAACCATCTGTAACTCCAATTCCAGGAGAACTCCAGTTCCAGGGGAATCCGAGACCCTCTTCTGACCTCCGCGGCATTGCACGACATGGGTGCACAGACCTACATGCAGACAGTACATTCATACACATACAAAAAATAAATTAATTAAAAAAAATTAAAAAAAAGACAGTACTTAGAAAGAAGATGGTTGAAGGATTCTGAGGAGCCTCAAGAATGAAACAGACAGATGTCAGATGATAAATGTCATGACCCTGAAACACTGGCTTCCAAAATATCAAAGCTTTTAAAGGGGATATTAAAATAGTGAGGAGGAGGAGGAGGTGGAGAAGGTTATAAGAGGATGCAGTGAGGGCTTGGTGCAGAAAACTCCTGCTAGCACCAATCTTGCTTTTGTAAGGTAGGAAAAATCAAGCGAAATCCAAACCAAAACCCAAATCAAAACAAACAGAAAGGACCCAGAAACATATCTGAATATCTTCCTGGTGACATCTTAATGGTCAATAAAAACATATTTAAGGGAAACTGGATGGGTTAGTAACTGATCAGTCATACTTAAAAGATAATGACCAGTGGTTCAAAGTTAACCTGGAAATGGTGCTCAGTAGTGCCCTTACAGGTACTGTCCTTGGTCCTGCCCTCCAGTCTAGCCAAGAGATGCAGGCATTGGTTCCCTCATGTTGCGGAAGATATTGATGCTATAGTCATCCGATGTGCAAATAATACAAAGACAGGAGGGACATTGAATACCAAGATAGAAACAGGATATAAAATGATATTTATAGACTAGAGATCTGGGCCAAGTCTAACAGAACAAATGTAGCAGGGATAAATGTAAAGTTCTACAAATCCCAAAATTAAACTGCATGAAACAGGATGAGGGAGATGTTTCAGAGAATTAGTAGCACAAGTAAAATATTATTAAGAGTCTTGGGCAATAGTAAGCTTACGGTTCACTATGAGTCAACTGTGATAAACCAAAAACCTCATCCAATTTTAATCTATGTTAATAGATGTATATTCTGGAACCAGAATGTATTATGCATTTTTCAGATGGAAATAGTATGCTGTGCTATTTTAATATGAAGATTTTAGCTTTGGTGGACACATAGCAGGGTGTGAACAACTTCATAGACATACAAAGGGAGAACTGTATGGTAAGAAGGAGAAGGGCAAAGAAGGGGCACAATAGCAGCCTTTAGCTCTCAGAAGGTGTGCCTAGTACAAGAGGCTTTAGGATTCCTTAATATTGTGCCAAGTGATGGAGCTGGTGCAAATATATAGCAGCCACAGACAGACATCTTTAGGACGTACATAAAGAATAGATTCTTAATGGGGTGCCAGGTCATGAGGTGAGTTTTCTGGGAGATGCTGAATTTTCTAGGCTGAAAGACTATGCAGGATAACCCTCAAAGACATTTCTATTAATTACAGTGGGAGGGCTCAATGTTGTAAACAGATGAGTGACAGGAATTCTCATTCTCCTTGAAGAAGTATGTTTGTTTGGAATCAGGGGACAAGACAGGATGTAGTTGCTATTTTCATGGTGCAACTTAACATGGACCCTGGCCCAACGAGATGAGTAGAAGCAGATTTGGTAGCACTGGCCTGTAATCTCAGCTACTTGAGAGGTTGAAGTCTGAGGATTAATTACTTCACAGCCTGCTTGGGCAGAGAAAGTTCAAGGATATCCTGGGAAACTTAGTAAAGCCTTATCTCAAAATGGAAAGTAAAGAAAGAGCTGGGACTCTAGCTTAATGTTAGAGTGTTTGCCTAGCATGCATGTGAGGATGTAAGTTCAGTTTTCAGTATTTATGACTCCACTCCCTAGGAAAAAATAGTTAAGTCAACAAAAAGAGTCTAAGAAACTGTTACTCAAAAGCTTTTGTAAAGCATAGTGAGTGAATGAGTAACTAACTTGTTCTTTGTATGGGTCAGGTCATTTAGCTTTCTTAACGGAAATGTGAAGCTAGACTCAGAATCCCTTTCATTCATGACAATATATAATAAGCTCACCCCCAGGAAGGTACATTTACAGCTGTGTGTCTTCACCCCCAAATAGTGTGATGTGAGGAATGACATAGGGGTTGCTATGCTACACAGAGATACCCTACAGTGTCTTTTACAGGTACTAGAATTGGGGGGATCAACTTAGCTTTTATGATTTTTATTTATTTAAGAATTTTTTGAAATTTTTCTATATTTCATATAGACTGTCTCAAGCAATCCAAACCATCTTTATGTCCCCTTGCAGATTACCACCTCCCACAGTCCACTCACTGGAATTCATACACTCTGTTATTTGTGGCAAGGCCCACTGTGCCAAGTTAAGTGTCCCCAAGATGTTCCTCACTGCAAGTTCATCCACTGAGGTCTAATTGGCCTGTCTTGAGTCCCTAGCTTTAAGAAGATCAGCTCTTCCTCACCCAGCAGTCATCATCTGCCAATATTTCTTCCACTAAAATTGGGGTCTTTTGCTCATTTCTTCAGTTCTGTGCTGGGTTTTTATCTGCTTGAATTTGTATGGGTCTTGTGCATGCTGACAGTGCCACTGTAGGTTCATGTGAGCAGGGTCCCAGCAGCTTTTAGTATTCTATTTCCATATGCTAATGAAATCCCACCCCCACCCCACCCCTGGCTCTTACGGTCTTTCCATTTCCTCTCCAACAATTGTCTCTGAGCTCTGGGTGAGTGAAAATATAGGACTCACACTTTGCAGATTTCTAATCTCCACACTTTGGCCATTGGTGATCTTTTGTGTTCCCGGTGCTCTTGCATGAAGGAGCTTCATTAGTGAGATGTGAGAGATTCATTAGTGTCCTCTTTACCCCTTGCTCTATGTTGTGTGAGCCTTAGGTTATATGATTTCATCTTTCTTTCCTGCTGAGTAGAACTCCATTGTGAAGTGTACCACATCTTCTTTATCCACTCGTCAGCTGAGGAACACTGAGCTTGCTTCCATCTCTTTGCTATTGTGAAAAGAAACATGGATGTACAAGTATCTCTGCAATAGGATGAGTCCTTTGGGTATATGCCAAGGAATGTTGTCACTAAAATTCTTTCTGGGAGTCGTGTACCTGGTTCCTCTTTCCAAGGTCCCAAAGACAAATAGAGATACAAGTTCTCCAATCAGTTTGGAAAATCCTAGTGAATTTATTTGTGCTCTCTAACAAAGCAATGAATGAGGGGGTTACTGACAGGAGTGCAGTGGGGTGGGGGCTCCCCTTCTAATACCATGCCACAAAATCTACATTGGGACTGGAGCCTGTGGCCTCCCAGAGGCTGCCCAAGATACAGAAAGTGGAAGCCTCTCTCCACAGCTTCCTCTGTTTACAGCGTAGTCCCTCCTCCATGTACAACTCAGGCCAGCTGGTTGGGTGGAAAGCATGACCATGACCGACTCTCTCTGCCCCTCCCCTCCCGCTGAGCTTCAGCAGTTTGTGATTATCTGAGTATGCAGGTGAACTAAACTTGGGAAGAAGGGGTCCTATGTCCCATGTCGTCAATCGTGCTTTGGAGCTCAGCCCATGCTACAAATGGTCTAACCAGGTCAAATGCAGGTTCATTTTTAGTTTTCTCACAGCTCTCCACACTGTTTTCCATAGGGGTTGCAGGAGCTTGCAATCCCACCACCAGCGAATGAGTGTTCTCCTTTCCCCACACCCTCTCCAGCATTTGGTATCATTAGTTTTCATTAGTTTTCCAGTCTGACTGGAGTAATATGAAGTCTTAAACTGGTTTTAATTTGCATTTACTTAATTGATAATGATGTTGAACTCTTTTAAAAATATTTTATTTATTATTTTTATTCACTTTATGTGTATGAGTGTACTGCCTGCATGTGTGTACATGTACCCGTGTCATATAATGCTTGCAGAGGTCAGAATAAGGCTTCGGATCCCCTGGAACTGAAGTTAAGGATGGCTGTTATCTGTTATGGGAATCGAACCAAGGTCCTCGGTAAGAGCAGTCAGTGTGTTAACCGTCTATCCAGCCTCAATGTTGAACTCCTTTTAAGATGTTTCTTAGCTTTATTTATTTATTTATTTGTTTGTTTATTTATTTATTTTTGAGAACTCTCTGTTCAGATCCTTGGCCCATCTTTTAATTGGGTCACTAGTTTTCTTGATTGATGGTTTTTAAGTTCTTTATTCTGCAAGTTAAACCTCTGTCAGATGTGTTGTTGACAGAGGATTTTCTCCCACTCTGTGGGTTTTCTCTTCACTTCCTTGGTTGTTTCTTTTGCTGTACAGAGGCTTTTTAGTGTAGGTTTGAGAAAATTGGAGTTGCTTAGGCTGTAAGAGAGTCAAGGTGCAGTGGATGGGATCAGAATTACCATGGAAGGAGACTGATATTGGGACTCCAAGTCAAGGTTGGGGCGTGGATAGCCAGGGTAGAAGGCTGGCTTCAGGAGTCCAAACGCAGGATGGGGCTGGAGATTGCCCGTGAAGAGTGCAACAAGCTATGCTGGAAAATTAAGCTGGTCTGAATGTGGGAGACTAGGAAGCAGTGGATGGGCATGGGCCAAGAGGGCAGTCCTGAGAGCTGGGGTGCCGAGAACAAAAGAGGGCCTGTGCCCAAGGGTAGAAGGAGAATGGGATATATGCTTGGGGAAATCAGAGTGTCTCAGGCTGTAGGGAAGTCAAGCCACAGTAGGCAAGATCAGATTTACCAGGAAAGAAAGCTGTTCTCTGGAATCCAAGGCAGGGTTGGGGTAGGGAAAGCCAGGACAGAAGGCTGCTCTCAGGAGCCCAAAGGCAAGATGGAGGGTGGAGACCACCCGTGAGGGGTCTAACCAGCCAGGCTGGAAAATTGAGCTAGTCTGAGTACAGGGGCCCAGGACACCATGAGTGGGGCTGGATCAGGCTAGTCCAGAGATCTCAGGGTCTATAAGTTTATCATTCAGATTTTATTCAGTTTAGTTAAATCCTGGTCTGATCTTGTCACTTAAAAGGTGCACGTGCTAATGGGAGGGACACATAGTAAACCAAGGTTTAACTTGGCATGAATTGGGATTTCTCCGAAAGCTTTAGCACCCAGGGCATTAAGGAATGTCTGTGGTAATGAAAGAAAGAACACTTGTATGTGGACAGAGGAGGGGCAGAGATCTACCTTCGGTGCCATTCTCCAGGTGCCATCCACTTTGATTTTTTTAATTAAATTACATTTTATTTATTGTGTACATGCGTGTCTGAGGGCACATGTGCCACAGTGTGTATGTGGAGGTCAGAGGTCAACTTATGGGAGTGGGTTCTTCCTTCCACCATGTGGGTCCCTGGGATCGAGCTCAGGTCTTCAAGTTTGGCAGCTGAACCATCTCACTCACTCACCATTTGTTTGAGACAGGTCTCTCACTGGCTTGGAACTCACTATTTAGCTAGGTTGGCTAGTCTGCATCCTTCGGAGACCTGTCTGCCTGTCTGCCTGTCTCTGCATCCCCAGTGCAGAAATTAGATGGGTTTTTATTCACCATGGGTTCTGGGAATCAAACTCAGGTCTTCCTGCTTACGAAGCAGGCACTTTGCTGACTTTATCTCCCCAGACAAGGAAAACATTTTTGGAGCATGGGGACAGTGTTTGCATTGTGATGCCGAGGAATACTGCTGCTGTTGATAACATGGCGTGGGGGTGAGTACTGTCAAGGGAAAGCCTTTACACATCAGAGAAGGTCTGCAAGGGCACAGTTCACAGTTTGCTACTGGATAACTATAGATCTGTTTAGCCGGCCCTTTCTAGTTCTTGAAGAATAAGAGCTTTGAGATGTTAGATGTTTCTCATTGTGTAGTGATTGAATGTAACTTCCTCTCATCGGCACTTGATTCCTTCCAATAGAATTAATTATTCTCATTTGAATATTTCATGCTCAAAAGATCATTGAGTAGGCTGATGCCTTATATAAAAAGCAAAGTTACTGTTGTGGGTTTTAGTAGTTGCAGTGGACTAGTGAAAATTAGACAGGTGAAGTATCTTCTCTATATTCTGATTGCTTATAGATAGCCATGGAGCTAGAGCTGCTTAGAAACCTTGAGAAGAGTTTGCCAGTAGAATTCAGTGAGGACTTTGAAAAATGAAACCAGATGAGAACACTTCATGGATACAGAGACTTGGGCTTCAAAAATAATTTATAAAACTATTTCTAGTGATTAACCACTCAAGTAGCAATATATCCATTCTATTGACTGAACTTCTTTTAATTAAATGTTGTACCTGGCTAGATATCTTTTAAGAATCTGGCATTGACTTTGGACAACCATGGGGAATCAATCCAAATAAGATTTGCTTGGGTCTTTTCCACAGAAGAAGGTTTTAGGGTACCTTTTAATTTTTTAAATTAAGAGTGAGGAATCCACTTGATGGCTGGAACCAAAGCCACCTTTGCTGTTTGAGAAAGGTTAAATTATATTTACCAGCAATTTTTCTTGCCAAGAAATATAAAGGGAAAAGTGGCTGGGGCCAGGCAGAATCCAGAGGAGAACTTACACTGAAGCCCCGCCCAGAGGAAGTTCCAGAGGAGAACTTACACTGAAGCCCCGCCCACAGGAAGTTCCAGAGGAGAACTTACACTGAAGCCCCGCCCAGAGGAAGTTCCAGAGGAGAACTTACACACTGAAGCCCCACCCAGAGGAA
>VZQC01013830.1:1143298-1198366 GCA_009823505.1 Rhizomys pruinosus
AGTTTTTTTCCCAGTATAACCATAATGTAAGTGTCTTACATTATGTTGAGGGGATTTTTCAAATGATTTCTTCATTCACACTATTATTTTTGAGTGTGACGTTGTCTGTGAGGATTGTAGTGTGACATCTTGTTAGGAACGAGACAGCATTATCCTGGCTTTCTTAAGAGAGAAATGACCACAGTGTTCAAGGCTGACCTGTATCTATGGAATTTTGTGCTATTGTTCCAGTGACCATATTTTCAGAAAACTCAAGAATACTTTATTTTTTTTAAGTTGGAGAAATTAGATCATGATTATAGCCTGATGCAAATTCTGGACCCTTAGGTGGATGGCTCAGTTGGAAAAGTGCTTGCCAGGCATACCTGAGTTTGGCTCCCTTGCCTCCTCATAAAAAGTTGGATGGGACTACATGTGTCTGTCATTCCAGCATGGCAGAGGCAGAGGTAAGATGGGCCCTGAGCTTTCTGGCCAGCTAGTCTGGGCAATCACTAAACTTAAGGTACAGTGAGAGACCCTGTCTCAAAAACTAAGGTAGAGGGGCTAGAGAGATGACTCAGTAGTTAAGAGCACTGACTGTTCATACAAAGGACTTAAGTTTGAATCCCAGCACCCACATGGCAGGTAACAGAGGGCCATAACTCCAGTTCCAAAGGATCTGACACCTTCTTCTGACTTCCTCTAGCATTGCACTACACGAGTACATTTACACACATGCAGGCTTAATACTCATACACATAATGTAAAATAATAAATAAAATATTAACAAAATAAGGGGTTGAGTAAGATACATACCTGACCTCAGCCTTTGGCTTCTGACATGCACACACACACACACACACACACACACGCACGCACATATAAGCATGTACACACACACACATGCACACACACACACGCACATATAAGCATGTACACACATACACACACGCACACACACATGCACATATAAGCATGTACACACATACACACATGCACACACACACACACGCACATAAGCATGCAAACTCATATACACAGACACCCCCTCAGCCCTTCTCAAAGTCCAGTATTACTTATTGCATTTGGATAGAAGTAAGAATATATAGGGATTGGTTCTATGTGTTGGTGGCTTCTGTTTACTGAAATTCTTCTGCATCCAGATGCTGTGCTGCTAGTTTCACATTAGCTGCTTAAATCCCTCGGTATCTCACTGAAGAAGTCATTCATGGATGACCACAGGTTGAGGAACTCTGTGTAGTAACTAGTAGAGCTGGTAGATGACCCATGGCTTCCTACTCAGGAAGTGTACACTGCTTCCATTTCACTAACTTCCTCCACGTTTGCCAGTCTTGCGGGGCTGTTACAATGAAATCATGAGGTCCTGGTTAAAGACTGGACTGTCAGGCCCCTCCTAAAAGCGCGCCAGCTCTCTCCTGCCTTGTCCAACTCTCTAGGTTGATTGTGCAAGTGAGGCGGGGAGCTAGGGGCTCCTCTTGTCTGTCGTCTGCCTCAGCCTGTGATGGAAGCGGGGTGTCTGCTGTGCTCCCGAAGGTCTCAGCAGATGTTACTCTGTGTGTGGAGAGTTAGTTAACCCTCATCCTCTCGTATTTATGGTTTTCACTGTTAGGAAAACTGAAGTCTAAAGAGACAGAAAGCTAGTGCGGCTTCTCTGGGCTTTGGAGTTGAGGCATGCTTGGACTCAGCCTTGCAAGGCATGGCAACTTACTCGGGAAATGATTCCCATCCAGCCGGCTTGGAACGCAAGACATTCATAGAGACGGGCAAGCTGATTACAGAAATAAGTCCCTGCTGGGGCCTCACCGAGCCGGACCCCCGAACTCTGTCCCCATTGATTCGCATGTTGTTTATTAAAGCATAGATAAAGATTTATTCCACTCATTAAAGGAAGGCAGTTTAAATGTTAGGAGCACATCCCCATCCTACTCGCTCATTAACTCATTTTCTCCTTTTCCCCAGTTGCTAAAGTAATCCAGATGGTGTGTGTGTGTGTGGGGGGGGGTTAGAACAGGATGCCAGAAGAAGAATTAAATTTAAAAAAGGTGCTCTTGAAATAACCTGACTTATCTTAGCAGGGATCTGTGGGTGGTGCATTCCAGGTGAATTCCTTTGTGTCGATTGAAAATAGTGTGTGCAAGTGTGTGTGTGTGTGTGTGTGTGTGTGTGTACACAAGTGTGTAACATGGTTGATGAGGGGTGAGTAGAGGATAAACTTACCTATGGTTATTAACAGTTGGAACCTATCTTTCTTCTCTTGTCCCTCCCCTTCTTCCTTCTCCTTCTCCTGTCACCTCCCTTTCTTCTCCTTCCCTTTCCTCCCTCCCTCCCTCTCCTTCCTTCCTTCCTTCCCTCCCTCCTTCCCTCTCTCCCTTTCCTTTCTTCCTTCCTTCCCTCCATCCCTTCCTTCTTCCCTCTCCTTCCTTCCTTCCTTCCTTCCTTCCTTCCTTCCTTCCTTCCTTCCTTCCTTCCTCCCTCCCTCCCTCCCTCCCTCCCTCCCTTACCTTTGTTTCTTTCTGGTGAGCCACATATTGAGCAATGATTATGTATCTAATACTTGTCCTTATTTGAATTTTCTAGAGAAGACAATCTGGACTTACATGAAGAAAGGACTTCTAGTAAGACTTTAGATCAATAATAAAGTTACCTAAGACCTGAGCCTGCCTAAGAAGTGTAAAATCACATAAGAAACCACAGGAACATTGCAAAAAGTGGCTACAAAGGTCAGGTGAAAAGCACACTAAAGAATGTGGGATTCAGTGTGAGATTTGGACTGTAGAGGTGGTCCCTGTACAGGGGACCAAGGACAGTGCAGATGTGGAGAATGGTGTGAACAAAGCCTAGAAGCAGAGGTATGCTGGGAGCTCCAGCAAACGGCCAGGCTCTAGGTGCTTTGTCCATGGTGAACATGAGAGTGAATCAGAGGAGGTAAAGGGTCTCATTGAACGATCCGAGTGACGCCCTTTGTCATCATGCTTGTCAATCAGAACCATAGTGTTTTGTATTGTTGTTCGTTATATTGAAACTTCTTTTTTTTTTTGGTCTTTTTGAGACAGGGTCTCCCTGTAGCCCCAGCTGTCCTGGAACTCACTCTGTAGACCAGGCTGGCCTTGAACTCACAAAGATCCACCTGCCTCTGCCTTCCAAGTGCTAGGATTAAAGGCATGCGCCACCACGCCCGGCATGAAACTTCTTAAGAGAAAGAACATTTATTGACTTTTAAGCACTATTACTTACATAAACCTAGTAAATAATTGCACACAGTGTGTGGGACCAAATGAGGGTAATGTCCTGGACCAATGGGCGAGGGGCCAGCGCCTGCCTCCCTCCTCCCACACTGCATGTTCTATCAGCCAAAGTGGATTATTATTCTATACAATTTTAGGGTATCACGTGGCCTGTCCTTGGTGTGGGTCGGCAGAAGGTGAGGTCACACTGAGCCCCAGAGCGTTATTATTATATCGATGAGCCAGAGGGAAAAGGGAGCAGTGCTGAGAACGTCCAGGCAGATCTT
This sequence comes from Rhizomys pruinosus, assembly GCA_009823505.1. Taxonomy (NCBI): domain Eukaryota; kingdom Metazoa; phylum Chordata; class Mammalia; order Rodentia; family Spalacidae; genus Rhizomys; species Rhizomys pruinosus. Next base: position 1,146,810 of record VZQC01013830.1, read on the forward strand.
TGCTAATGATCCACTTCTGTCTGGTTCAGTGTTAAGGATGTGGGGGATGCATGAGAGACTAACGAATACCGTCAGGGAGGAACACCATCTTTCAGAAGCACACATCAGATGGGAGAGCTGACAGCCCCATTTCTTTATTTTTTTGAAACAGGGTCTTGCTATGTAGCCCTGGCCTTAAGATGTAGACCAGATTGGTTTCAAACACAGAGATCCATCTTCCTGTGTCTCCCGCGTGCTGGACTAAAAGGTGTGCACCGTCACATCTGGCTCAGAGTCTCATTTTTACAATAAGAGTGAACAAAAGAATGTAGAGTCCACGCAGTCTGCCTGGGTCTTGGCTTATTTTAAAATGTAGGCTTGGACTGGATGATGATCCCTAAGGAAACTTTGACCTTGAAATCGAACCAGAACTCAAGAAGTTTACCAGGAGTCAGTAACTGATGGGCAGACCACACTTACCTAGTGCCTTCTTCACAAACAATGCTTCTTGGGAGGATTAGGTTGGGTAGGGTGGAGCTTAGAAGGTGCCAGGGGGATTTCAAAGGAAGAGAAAGTCCACTGTGGGTGGAAAGGTCAGCAGCAAGGAATTGTATGTTGAAGTGAGCATTCTGAGTGCAGGCTGCCTATGGAAGTGCCGCAGTCCTTATGGAGCATGGACCATAGGCAAGGTATCTCATGTATGTTGAAGTGAGCATTCTGAGTGCAGGCTGCCTATGGAAGTGCCACAGTTCTTATGGAGAATGGACCGTAGGCAAGGTATCTCATGTATGTTGAAGTGAGCATTCTGAGTGCAGGCTGCCTATGGAAGTGCCGCAGTCCTTATGGAGCATGGACGTAGGCAAGGTATCTCAAGACAGATCCTTTGTGAGCCTAAGTGCCTTCCTTCCAAGGTTCTGGCAGCATACTGGCCGGCATCCCTAATGTTGGTGCTCCATGCTGGCATGGAGGGAAACTGGCCTGACTTTTAGTTTAGTGATTTTTAGAACTGAGTGCTAAGGACTTGCCCTTGTAACAGTGCCACCTGCTTGCAGGACCCCCTGAGATCCTCCTCTGGCTTCTCCTGAAGCAGGAAAGTCTGTCTCCTTGTCCAAGTTCAACTGCTGTCCTCGGACTCCTAACCTACTTCAGCATCAAACAGCTGCTGCTACCCAAGTTAAAGTTTGTTTTTTTCTTTTTTGGCCAATTGAAATTCGCAACAGTTTGTGCCTGCTCTGACCAGGTGGGTATGCCAGAGGCCCCCTGACCCAAGTGGTCTGTTTCCATGCGTGTGGCAGGCAGCACAACCTAATTAGGAATGACCACAGCAGTAGCCCACTTAATTTTACGCAGTTAACACCTAACCTTTGGTTTCTTTGGCAGAGCAAAGTCATTGGCCTTTTGGCTTCTGCCGATCTGGTCAGCAATTACCCAGTTATTAAAACTAAATAATTGCCATTAGTGCTGTCTTCAGTGCATCCCGAGTCTCATCTCATTTGTGAATCTGTGCAAGGCAAGCTGTAGATGCTTGTCCCTGGATACCAGGTGCTCGTCCAAGAGCACATTGTTCCTCCGAGGGCCAGGCCTCAGGGTGCTTTTGCTCTTTAAAGGTGCTACAGCAAGCGAGTTTTATGTCTTGCTCGCACTGTAGCAGCAGCACACTGCCTGCTGACTGTGTTCCTTTTTGCTTGGAGGTCTGCAGCTTTGTTGTCAGGGGAATAGGCTTTTCCCTCGCTTTTTCTTAGCTGGATATTGCTTGTGATAGTGGTTTGAAATTCAGTTTGGGGGGCGTGAACTTTCCCTCTCCGTTTCTTTCTTTTTTCTTGTCTCTCTTTTGAGTTCTCATTTCTGAGCGATTTTTCTTCTTAAACCCTGGCATTCAAAGGAGGCATTTTCATTTTCTCTGGGTGAAGTCTCATGCACAGGTGTGTGCCTGATTCCGCACACGCAGCTTTCCCCCACTACCTTGACGCTGATGGCGGCTGTCTGAAGTACAAAGGGAAAGTTAAGATTACAGGCTGTCCTTCTCTTTGATTGCATTCTTGGCTGTAGATTCTCAGCCCTTTGCAGGAAGAACTCACATTAGGCTGGGATGTGGAGACAGGAGAATTCGCAGCTCCAGAAATAATTGCTTCTCTGCAGTAGATTGTTTGGGCGCCTCAATGCTGAGGAATGTCTTCAGACTAAGTTCCAGCAAGAAATGGAGCTTGGTCGGGGAGAAAAGATTTGAGATCTGTGTTGTGGGGCAAGAAAATTTTTGGCAGCACCTGTGTGCAAATGTGTGCTGAGGTCTAATTAGGCCCCTTGTGTGCTTGCACCACTCTGTTGCAGGAGCTGTGATAGTGTTTGACTCTACTTCCAGAGGGCAATTAATTTTAACTTGGATTCTCCAACTTTTTTTTTTTTCACTCGAGGAGGGTTTAGAATAATGAGGGTAAACTCATTCATGTAGTCCCTTGTTCGGCTATTTGATCCGTGTTTAACAAGTGACCACTAGGATAAAGTATGGTACAGTCTGGAACCTTTTACATCGCTGTGGATGGAAGTCTCATTAGGGGCCACTGCTGCCTTCTCCAAGGAAGCTTATATCAATCTATAGCCAAGGTCTCGAACATTCTAATTGTAGGATAGTTTGTTCCTGAATATTCAATGCCTTACCACTTTAAAGTGACAGCTGGACCCTGTGTGGTGGTGAGCTGGGGATGTGATCTTGCTGTGTGTGGTGTTGAGTGGGGGTGTGATCTTGCTGTGTGGGGTGCTCAGTGGGGGTGTGACCTTGCTGTGTGGGGTGCTCAGTGGGGGTGTGATCTTGCTGTGTGTGGTGCTGAGCTGGGGCGTGACCTTGTGTGTGGGGTGCTGAGCAGGAGGTTGTGATCTTGCTGTGTGTGGTGCTGAGTGGTGAGCGGGGTGTGTGTGTGTGTGTGTGTGTGTGTGTGACCTTGCTGGCACTCTAGGTCCCGCGGCCCCTCTGGAGGAGGAATGGCCTCCAGCTCTTCTTCTATTCCTCTTCCCAGGATATTTTTCCAACCTAAGGATCTCTTCTTTTGTAGCCTCCTTCCTTGAGTAGCCTGCCATTCTGCCTCCAGAGTGCTTACATGTTGACTCCAGACATGGCTTCAACCTAAAGAAGCACATCCTGCCAGGAAAAGTAGTTTCAAATATGAAGCTGTGAAATGTGGCCTGAATTGTGTCCCCTAAAATTCCTGTGTTAAATCCTAACTGCTAGGATCTCATAATGAGACCTAATTGGAAATAGATTCATTGCAGATATGATTAGTTGAAAAGAAGTTTTCCTAGGCGATGACTAGAGACTCTTATTAGACAGGAAAATTGGAACACAGTCAGATGTTTAGGAGGCCATCTGAGACTCAACAGAGACTGAAGTCAGGCATTTACAAGCCACCATATGTCAAAGACAGTCAGTAAACAACCAGAAACAAGGCCTGGAGTAGATTCTCTACCCAGAGTAGGCAGGTCTGTGCACCATGCTCGTGGAGTTCTAGACTGTAAGAAAGTTCTACAATGACTGTTCTGTAAGCCACCTAGGCTGTGTTCATGTGGTGCAGCAGTCTGAGCAAACTAATGAAGGCTTGACATAGACGATATGTAGAGGGAACGCTAAGGCTTGTGGACCACAAAATAATCCCCTAGGGAGGGGAGAGACAGAATGGGATTCATATTCTCTCTCTCTCTCTCTCTCTCTCTCTCTCTCTCTCTCTCTCTCTCTCTCTCTCTCCAGCATTGTAGCATACAGAGATTTATGGACTGAATTACTGAACAAGTTTTTAAAAATATTTTGTTATTTTTATTTTATGTGTATGAGCGTAATCCTGCATGCGTATAAGTGCATCTGTCCTCGGAGGTAGGAAGATGGTATTGGATCTCCTGGAACTGGAGCTACGGATGATTGTTAGCAGCCGTACTGGGGCTGGAAACCTACCCTGAGTCCTCTGGAAGAGCAGCCTGTGCTCCTAACCACCGAATCATCTCTCCAGCCCCTGAACAAATTTCTTGTATTTGATTTAATGTACAAGGTGTGTTTCTTCATAGCTGAATGAACACTACATCTTAGATCTTTAGATATTCATAAGCCATATAATTCAACAGGTAAGAAGAAATGTCTGTTTGAAGGTCTTTTGTAAAAAATGATGTCTTACAAAGAGATGTTTCTGCCAGATGGCTTAGGGTAAAGGTGTTTGCTGCCAAGCTTGATAACCTGAGTTTGATCCCTGGAACCCACATGTTGGAAGGAGAGAGTTGGCTCCTGAAAGTTGTCCTCTGACCTCCCCACACACATGGCTTGGCATGTATTCTCCCAGTATATAAATAATTACATGCAATAAACAAATATTAAAATTATCTCACTAAGAGGAAGCAGACATTTAAAGCATTTGTCTGAGATTCTGGGGCAGGATTATTTTCCTATATTTCTCAGCACATTTAGTAGGTATTGCCTTCTATTTAGAGTACCTTTTGACTCTTTTGCTTATGTGCAATGTAATTGGGGCCCATCTCCAGCCCCACCTCCTTGGGCTGTTTATCTCCACTTAGGCATAGGTGGTGTGTTTTGCTTTTCTTTGTCATCAATTATCATGTGATAGTGCATTTATGCAGATTGTTGCTTCAACAGACATTCGGTTGCTGCCTGACACCGTCCTGGGCATTCCATGGTTTATAGAGGGGAGACACCTTAGTGTCATCCTGCATTTGGAGAGTTTTTATGGAGCTGAAGTGATTCCTCTTGATAGGTATAATAGGTTCAGGTCATGGAAGGCTATGTAAACCAAAGAGAGTCATGTAGGAAGAGGAAGCTTGTAGTAGTTGGAGATGAGGAGGCTTGTCAGAGGGGCTATAGCTGAATTGGAGTCTGGGAAGAGTAAGAGCCATGAGCGAAGACCTGAAAGAGGAGAATCTCAGGGAGAGGTGATGGCCTTTGCCAGGCTACAGTGGTTGGAGATGATGACTGAGTGCTAGAGACCAGGCGAGGCCAGAAAATAAGTGCAGTGATGGTGATGTAGGTTGTGTCTCCTCGCCGGGTAAATCAGTGTGCAAAGAATCTAATAACCTAGCACTTACTGCTTAATATACATAAATAGCTGCCAACACCTCTAGGTATAGGTACTAATTAGATATCACTAAAGGAAAACAGTCATGTGTCTAAGAATTGCTTTTCGGGGCAAACTCTGCCATTCAGGATGCATCAAGAAGCAATGAATAAATACTGTTCAGAGATGTGAAAACAAGGTGCCAAGCATTTTATGTGTTAAAAGTTGTGTTTTTCTTAGCAAATATTGTCTTTGGCCTTTCTTCAGGCCCTGTTAGCTTTCTTTATACACTGTTGATAATAATTTCCGTTGTAATTTTTTCAGATCCTAACAAATTTAAAGCGTGAAATTATCATTGTGAAACTAAGTGGGGGCAGAGAATGAACAATGATGATTCCTTGCAGACAGATTAGAAAGTAGACAGAAGAAGGAAAATAAAAGAACAAAACAAGTAAGAATTCAGCAAGCTCATTCATGTGAGCTATTAACTCAGAGACACAGTCTTAAACATCACAATAAACCCAAGATGTCATGATAAAACTAGAGGTGCTTTACAATAAGCATCTACAATGCTTTTGAGAAAGCTTGTTTTGTCTCCACTTTTTTTTTTTTGTCTAAGAACATGGGGAAGTAGGTGCTATTCTAGAATAATTCCCATTTGAAATGGTTAAAAATTCATAAGAAAATTCTGTACTTTGGGATAAGCTTCATGTATCTGGAAAATGTTTTCTGTGCATCCTATCTCCCTGAATGATGTCAAATAAATGAAAATGCGATTGTTGAGACCTTTGATTTTCACAAGCCTCAGTACAAGTGGTAGATGATTTCCTGTGACCTCCTAATCAGAGTGAAGAATTATTATTTCTCTTTTTCCCTCCTCCCTAAGAGCCAGGTAGGAAATGGGGAGCAAACAATGACATTATTACAGACACATTTTAATGGGTGTTCAGGGAACTAAGAAGTCAGCAGAGGTGCTGCATGAAATATTCATGGGTATTTTCCTTTTTCTTGCCTCTTTTCTCTTCCGATATGGGAGGGGAAAGCATCTAGGGCCAGAGCTCCCGCTCTGGAAGCATGTAGACAGGGGCGGTCTTGAACTTTGGGGGGGGCATCATAAGCCATGCTCTGCTGTCCACCCCCTCCCTAACTCTGATTTCCTTTTTCTTTTCTCTGCATCCTTTACTTTTTTTTCCAGAAAGCTGGAACGCATCTACTTCTTACAGTGGGTGTAGGACTTGAATGGTTGTTGACAACCCTATCTCTTCCCATTGGCAATTAGGAAAGGATTTTGAAGGTGCTGAGTTTTCCTTTAAAGGCTTTTGGGAGAAGGCACATGGGATGAGGGTGACATCATCGAGGCCAGGAAATGGGTTAATTGGGATGGTCCAGGACACCTCTTAGGTGCCTGGTTGTTCACTGGTAGACTCGGGAGAACCCCAGAAGCACAGACAGGGCTAGCCCATATCTTATCTGCTAGCTGCAATGGGCCACAGCCTGCTTTTGTCTCTTCATGATCTTTACAGTTAAATTTGGCCAACATGTAAGCTTCTGTTCCTATGTGTGCTTCTCTATGGCGATCCATTGTATGGTATTTTAAAGTTCTGAAACCATTTTTTCATTGAAACCATTGTTATGTCCCAGTTTGTTTTCTGTTGTGATAAAACACTGACCAAAAACAGGTTGGCCAGGAAAGGATTTATTTGGCTTAATGGTTACAGTCCTTTATTGAGGGAAGCTAAGGCAGGAACTAGTAACAGATGCCTTAGGGGGATGCCGCTTGCTGGCTTGCTGCCCCTGGTTGCTCAGCTACTTTTACGTAGCTTAGGCCTATCTGCTCCCTGATGGCACTGGTCACACATCAATGAACAATTTAAAAAATGCCTCACAGACATGTCTACAAGCCAGATGGATGGAGGAAATTTCTTACTTGAGGTTCCCTCTTTTCAGGTGCGTCTGGTTTATATCAAATTGACAAAAACCAACCGCCACACTCTACAACCAGAATCCACCCCTCCAGTGTGTTTAATTTCCTCCCTGTGCCCAGGCAGCGTCCACCTTGCCCTGTCTCTCCCTCCCAAGCATTTGTATTTTCTCCCAGGCAGATAGTTGTCTTTCTGTGTAGACCCCTGTCTCTCTGCTGTATCCCTGCATCTCATACATGAAATACCCCTCATCAGCTACTCCAGCCCAGTGGGCTTCCTTTTCCTTCTTGCTTTCCCTGGTATTTGTTGCCCAGTCATTTGTTTAATGCTTGTCATGTAGGCTTTCTTTTCAGTGGAGTGCCAGTCAGTGTTTAATAACCAGTTTTCTAGGCTGAGTGAGCAGAGAGGATCCTCATTTCTAGCCTTTGCCCATGACTGAAGTATAAATTCCCACTGTGGTTGATTCCACACTCACAGTGTGATGTCATTGAGTGCACAGTTGGAAGGCAATATGCACAACTGGCTTTCTCCAGCTGGTACCAGATGTCTGCAGTGCACCACCGTGAGGATGCCCTGGAACTCTGCTTGCTTCTCTATCTTACCTTCCCAGCTAAAATCTGATCCACAGTGGGCTCAATGCTGGCTTCATATTAGACACACCTGGGAACTCAGGAGACTATCAGTGGTCGGGGCCTCTATCCAGAGATTCTGATTCTGCGGGTTGTAGGAGAGACCCTAGCACAAGGATTTTTAAGATGCTTCCTTGGTGAATATAATATGCAGGCTGGCAGGATGGGGAAGGGGAGAGCCATTGTCCTAAAAGCAGAAAAAAATATATCAATGTTTTTCAAAGTGTGGTCCCTAGACCAGGAATATCAGCATCATCCTGGGACTTGGTAGAAATCTAATTTTGGCCAGATTCTAAATCTAGTGGATGAGAAGCTCAAAGGAGTGAGTTAGACCAGCAGTCTGTGGTTTAATAAGCCCTTCAGGTGATTTTTATGCACACTAAATTTGAGAACCCCTCTCTCATATCTTCTGAATACTTATTAGAACTAAAAACAGTTATAGGCACACAGCTGTGCCCAATCAACACTTGTTGATTAAAGTCTCTCTACATTTTCATGAAGGAAGCTATTTTTTCCTCTTTGTGAGAGGATTTAGTGCAGAGTACCTTAAAATAGAGATTTCTTTTTTGCATATTGAATCATGTGGTTTACAAATACCCAAGGATCTAAAATTTCACGTTCATTCAACTATGCAGAAAATACCTCTTTCAATAAGGTATAATGAAATTCATTAATTTGCACATTCATTGGTTCATCCAACACATGTGTATTGATGGAGATATTTTGTTATTAGTCTATTTTCCTTTATTATGGTCACTCAGATACAGGCAGAACAGGCAGGGCTTTCCTGCTTGGTCTCTGACTTATATAGTCTGAATAATATCGTGGCAATCAATTTCTTGAGACCTCTGTTTTCATAGTTATTAACATTTATGTAAGCTTCACTATTCTAACCTGGTAGGATAGCTACAAAGAAACTTATAATAAACTTAAAATAATGAAGAGAGTGAAACACAGTCTCATTGAAAAATAATACAAGTGCAAAAAGAAAAATAAATTCCCTGCTAACCATTAAAACTTCTTAACAGGTGGGATGGTGGCATGCATGTCAATCACCTGCTGAAATTGACTCTGATTAAGAGGTCAGAGGTGGGGCCCGAGAGATGAGTTTCCAGCCAGCTTCCAGGTGATGCTAATGCCAAGGCTGCTGCTTTGTTGATCACTCAGCAGCCAGGGTCTCAGGTTCTAGATGATGGAGTGGCCTGGGGAAAAGAAGGAGGAGGCATGGGAGTTATTTACAGAATTAATTATGGAAAAATGACAAACACTAAAACTAAAAAATATTTGATTATCTGTTCTAGGGTGCTTGCTACTTGAAGAGGTAGCTGTGGGAGTCAAGTTATGGCAATCTTTAAATCATGTGGTATTCTAGACACTTAATCTAAGAAAGCAATAACCCATTAGCTTCTCAAAGCATAGTTGTTCTGCAGAGCCTAGACCATCGTAAGGGGTCCATTGTTTTTCAAAATGATTAATTAATATCCATGCCTAAGGTTCTAGGAATCTGTTCTTCACCTGTTTTCTCCTGTGTCCTGTGACGTATTACAGGTAAATCACAAGTAGATTTAAGCCCCAACTTAAGATGGGGGCTCTTTGAACTCTTTTAGACTAGACAGATAGGAGGAGGGGTAGCAAGCAGGTTTTATCTACTAGACAGCTCCAATTAGTTGGGCATTGTGGAGTCTAGATGTTAGAGACTACATGCAGACTTTGAGGAAACAGTCTGTAAATCCATTTGAGTTAGTGGGCAATGTTTGCACATTTAATCTGAACTAGTTGAGAAAAGGACCTTCTTAAGAGGGTGGCAAGGTTTGCTTTCTGAATCACTGGGCAAATCAAAAGTTCCCAGGGCCCTTGAGAGCTGTCCCCTACATGCCCAGCAGAGCCCCATTGTAGATGTGGAGGTGAAATGCTACCCCGTAGCCTGCAGAAGCAGTGCCTTTTTTGTAATGTCTACTGCAGAGGACTTGACTGAGAAAAGATTATAGTTTCTACTCTGAAAGATGAGTGACAACCCTTCCTTCTACAACTGTGTTGTCTCCCTCTCCTTCCTGCTGCTCTTCCTCTTTAAGAAGGAAGTCTACAGAGCTTTCCTGTCCTACAAAATATAGTCAATAGGTGTCGCTGTCCGAATTGTTTCACTGCAGGCTCAACTATCATATTCCTTGGGACCTAGGACCCAGAAGTTTAAATGTATGTGAGGAATTAGCTCTTGAATTAAATGTTCTCTGAAAACAAACCTCTAAATATCTTCTCCTTGACCTGGGTTGGCAATGAGAGGGGAGCATCCTAAGGCATGGTTCAGGGAATTGCCTGAGAATCTGCAGCTTGCCTTGCTGAAATGATGTGCAGAGCTTCAAGGCAGATGTACAGGATCCGAGTTGAGAAGTCACAGTAAATCTGCACTGCTTTACTGGCCGCTGCTGTGGTGCAGGGAGTTGTATGAATGTCATAGATTCACTTAGGGTAGTCCCTCTTCCTCTTCTGGGGTGACTGAAGTTTCAGTCGTGAGGAGATGGAGAACAGGCAGTTTATGGGAAGCCCTGGTCCCTTCCTGTAAAGTGAAGCTGTGGTCCCATCCCATGAGCCTGGGGCTGTGGTCCCCAACCTTGAGCATTCCTTTGGTGATGGTTTGATGGTAGAACAGATTGGAGGACGGAGCAGCAGTTTCAGCTTTTTCTGAGTGCCTCCCCCTCCCCCATGTCAAATCATGCACATCAGTGGCTTTGCCTCTGTGTTAGACTTACGGTGGGGACAGGGAAGGTTTTTGTCATTTCAGTTTGTCATCTTGGGAGGACTGATTGACAAGAATGGACCTCCCACCTCCCCTGATGGCAGTCCTGGGCATCGAGGTCCTGACGTTGGAGCTGCCCCACTTCTAGTCACCAAGAGGTTTCCCATCATTTTTTCCATTACGACCCCAGTGTAGCTTCACCTGTGCCCTACAGAAAGTGTAGAGCGCCTAACTGAACTTGTAGAAAAAAGGAGCTTTAAACAAGAAGTTGGGGACTTGGGGGATGAATGGTAAATACATTAAAGTAAGAGAATCAATAAAAATATTACATTAAAACCCCAAGTGGTATTCTATTTTTTGTACTTGCAAATTGCATTTTATAATGCAAAATATATTTAAAGTTGTACTTGAGATGAGACTAGAAAATAGGAGTGGGAACTCTTGATAGAGAGGAGACAGAAGGACATATCTTTTGCATTTATATTTTTCATCTTTTCCAACACTGTGGTACCATGGGGTGGACACCAAGCAGAGCTCTACTGGTCAGTTACTGGGGCTCCAGGCAGAGGCATCAACGTTTCACAGGCTTTGAGTAATTCTTTGGTCCGTGTACCACGTCTTCTCAGTTCTGCTGATGGAACATTTGCTATTCAGGAGCTTCACAATGAGGGTCGCCCCTTGCTCCTGTCAACCCAATTTCCTATGCCAGAAGCATCTGCTAGCTCTGCTAATTGGAGGTGTTCCTCCTTCTGCCTGACACCAGGCTGACCTGTTGTGGAGGCACAGTGAGAGTGCACAGTGAGTGGACAGGTGTGCATAGGTCCAGGCACCGAGGGAGGTGCAGGGGCCAGGGAAGCACGTGGAGCAGACTGAATGCTGACTGAATCCAAATGGCCTTATGCAGCACCTCTGGCTCCTGTTGCCCTACTGTGGAATATGACCCTGGAAGTCTCCTTATTCCTGCCTTGCTTCTGGGCCTCTTTTCTCCCACCGCTCTGCTTGCCAGGTCACTCAGCCCACCTGTTTGAAGGAGCAACACAACAGAGGGTCCTAGAACTACCAACTATTTGTACTCAAGGAAAGTGCATCTGTGGTAGTGGGGGAAATGCCTCGGTTTCTCCAGGGACCAGAGCCCCCATTATAACAAGCTCACCTTGATGAGCAAAGAGAAGGACGTTCTGAACCAACCCCAGAGACTCTCCACTGCTGCTTCTTGCGTCCCTCTAGCCAATGGCCAGGAGAAAGCCAGCGGGAGACCAGTGCTCAGGAAGGGCTCTGGAGCCATGCTAGGTGCTGTCCGCAGCAGTGCCGTGTGCTGCCAGCTGTTTCTGGTTTGGGCAGCAGGTTCAGAACTAAGTAGTTGAGTCATTATTTGGAGTCCTTTGGTTCTCCTTTCTACCCATGAAAATGAGGCTGATGTGGTCCTGAGCACTAGGAAGTATATCCAGATGTGGGCTGGTGACTTCTGAGGGCCCAAGAGTCCAGGTGCAAGACTGAGATGGATGCAGTCAGGATCACAACCCACTATAACACCTAAAGGAAGAGGAGCTTCAAACAGTGTGTTAGAGCTGGACAAGTGAGGCATGCTGAGCCTTGGGGTGCAGGCTCTGAGAGTTCTGTGAAGCATGGTCAGAGCCAGGAGATGATTTGTGCTGAGGGCTGATGGGGTAAATGCTGATTTAGTCCTGGGTCTCTTCTGGCTTCAGGAAGGACTTGAAGAGGTCTTTCCATGTGTCTCAACTCCTTATCTGCAAAATGAAAGGTCTCATGGCTGTTCTTTCAGGGGTTGTGTGAGATAATGACAGTGTTGTCAGACAGTATCCCATGAAGTCATGAGCTCCTTCACCAGGGGGAATCAGGAAGCCAGGGTAGACAAAAGCACGCATGAGCAGTTCCATGGTGGTTTCAATGGAACCATGAGATTATTTAAAAGTTGAGTTCCCAGACCCCAGCTCAGCTGCAAAGACTGTCAGGCTTGGGGTAGAACCTGGGGATTTTCCTCAACCAGTCTAAGTGAACATGATGATAGAGTGATCGGGGAGTCCTGAGCAGTCTCCCTTGGAGCTGTGCTACCTCAGGGAGAAGAGGTCTCCTTGATCTTGCCAGATGTGAGTGTGGTTTTATGTGTACAAGGGAAGGGGCTCCTGAGTGGAGGCCAGAGAAGGAAGTCCATGGGACTCTATCAAGTGTGGCTCTTGCGGGGTTGGGACTAATTCATAGGAGAATGTGGCAGCCCTGTCCAAGCTGAATATATGTGAGACCTACTTTGAAATTTTCTAGTCATCATGTTAAAAAAGTAAAAGGAAAGTAGCTGAAAGCATTTTAAATAATTTATTTTACTTAACCTAGTATATCCAAATGTTATTTCAGCATGTAACCAATATAAAGTTGTTAATGTAATATTTGACATTTTTCTCACTTCTTCCAATTCTGATACATATTTTATACTTGCAGCGCATGTCAGTTGGGCCTGACACAATCCTCTCTAGATGCTCAGTGCCTCACATGGCTGGCGGGCACCATATTGGATAGTGCAGATCAGTGAGGTACTTGATTATGTGTCAGCACCATGGAGAGCTTGTTAGAAAAGCACTCATAGGTCCCATCCTGAATTCCTATATCAGAATTTGCATTTAGCATCATCCTAGGGGATTCTGCATACATTAAAATGAAGCAATATTGGGTTATATGACCTGTCTTCCAATTTTGAGGTTTCCCTGTTCCTCAGGAACTCTGTGGATGCAATTAACCAGTAAGTACTGCTGACATGAGACATAACTTCCCCCTACCCTGTGCAAAAGTTTGGCCCATAGTATGGATGGTTGACTTCTGACCCTATCAAGGGGCCCTAGAATCCCAGGGAAGAGGCTAGACACATCATTTTGTAATGAATGTTGTACTTTGAATCTTGGCCAGAGTTGATCTCTGATCTTAAATGCACTGAGGATTATGTGGGCTGTTGTTGAGTTGGAGCCGAGCCTAGAAGGGGGACCTTGAGATTCAGGTGCTGTCTGTCAGTACATGAATGGCCTCTCTTTTCTCCCTGATTGCTGTGCTATGAAAGTAACACCCCGTGATTCCTCACAGATGGGGAGTGCAGAGGGTAGGTCATGAGCTAACACCCCAGGAGGTAAAGGACTGAGCTAGAAATCCACTGAGACATTAGACAAAACCTAACAAATACAGATGGGTAGATGAACACAGCACTTGAGGCTCTGCAGCAAAGGAGGCCAGTAAGGCTAAAGAGGTGACCAGCATCAGATCCCAGGAGACCTTTCATGGAAGCCTGTGGTTCTCTTGGGTTGCATTAATTAATCTTTGTCAGATTATTTAATCTCTGAGCCCCTTCTTCCACAGCAGCAGTAGGGTGTTTGGTGTCTTTTGCCTTTGACTGCTGGTTGGTAGAATTTCAGGAATTTTGTGAGCAGCTTAATATACATTGGTTGATGGAAGTCAGCCATGCCGAGAATGTTTACACTATGGAAATTGGTGAATGCTGTGAATTTGGACTCTTTTACTTCACCTGTCGGGGGCTGACGTTTAAACATTTACTAGCACAGACTGTATCCACCAAGGCGCTGGGTACACAGAGCAGGAGAGGACAAGCTGGGGAAGAAGGTACCTCAGTGGGAAACAGATGCTTGTATGTATTGCCGGTCAAGTTATTTAGCTTGTCTGAGGTTTGTTTTTTTCTCATTTATCAAATGGGATCTGGAGACAAATCTGAAAGAATGGATATGAAAAGCGAATGAGAAGATGTGTTCAAAGTAGACACTCCAGCTTGGGCCAGACAGACCAATTCAGACTGGTTACTCCATCCATCAAGAACTGGAAATGTCTATTCTGTCTTCCATTTAAACTGTTTTTAAGCGAAGTCTTTAACTTCGTCTTAAAGAGTATGATGCTGTCTCTGTTTAATTGTACGGGCCATCTCCCGTCCATCACAGAGGAGCTGTGCGGGTCAATTTCTGATGTTCCCACCTCCCCTGCGCTCACAGCTCCCCCCACTCAGCCTTTACTTCTTACTGAACAAACTTCCCCAGGGCAGTGGAAGACAGCTTCCTCGCTCCATGAAGCTCCTGGGGATTTATGAGTCCACTTTGCCAGCCTGTGTTATTAAGCAGTGCCTCTGAGGTTGTGTGGTCTAGAAGCAGCCCCCCTTCCTCTGTTACCTGTGCCGAGACCACCATTTCCCCAGGAAAGGGAACACCCACCTTGTCCCTTGCAGGGTATCTGCTGTGTGTTGATTATTTAAGGATAATATTTCTGGCAGCAGAGCAAACGAGGCGGGAAATGGCTTTTGCGGGTGATTAAATGCTGAGATGATGTGGCAGCTTCCGTCTGTGGCCCTTGAGTGTCAATTACCTGACAAGAAAGAGATGAGGCCAAGAGGTCCTCTTTCAACCTGGTTCTGTGATCTGGTGGCAGTGAGAATTAGCATTTAGAACAGGGACCGAAGGCGAGGCAGCGGGCATGGATCCTGGTCCCGCCATTGCTAAAATTGGAATGGAGCCTCGAGTAGGGTCCTTCTCATTTCTGCCTTAGTTTACCTTTCCATAGAAGAATGGGCTTTGGCTGGCTGGTTGTCAGAGGTCCTCTTAACAATGAGATTCTATGCTTCTATGTAGTTTTCCAGCAAGCAGAGACGTCCCTCTTTGGGCTTGTTTTATGTTCTAATTCCAAAGGATATATTTCTAGTGGACTATACTCCAGAGACTCTAATTATTTCTTGTTAGCCAAGAATAATTCTAGCAAGGGGCATTAAGCTATGGGAGCCTGGTTGTTGTTGTGGGTGGTGACGGTAGTGTGCGTGTGTGTGTGTGTGTGTGTGTGTGTGTGTGTGTGTGTGTGTATGTATATAGAGTGTTCTGGGAATTTAATTTAATTCAGCCAGCACTTAAGGAGTGTCCACTCTTGGGATGAATCATGGTATTCTTGAAACCACATGAGACTTAGAGATGAAAATCCTGTCTCTCTTAAGATTTGCTACTTGTTAGCTGGGAGCTTGGCCACATTGATCCAAGCTTTCAGAGTCTTACTGGTGAAATGGGAAGACAGAGTCCCTTCTCACTGAGGACTAAATGAGGGAACATGAGTGGAACACCTAACACAGTGATGTGGACATGCAAACACTCAATGTATGTTACTGTCAGGCATGGACCTTATATGATACTGCCATCTACAAAGTTCAAGCTCAAGAACCACACAATATAATTGAATTACAAAAATTACAGAATGCTTCAAATATTTACAATATGTTTATGATTCTCTTCTGGGCACACTCATAGCTATTCTTGGCCACATGGGGCCCTCAGATCATGTGTTGGATATGTATAGTAGAGGCTAGGCTTGGGTTTACTGTTAGGAACTCAACAATAAGTGCTGGTCTGCTGGTGATTGCCTGCAAGATGTGCTGCCTGGGCATTCAGAACCCTAGAGGCATTAGCCCTGCAGTTAGAAAGTTATGGTGTAGGCGTTAGAAAAGAAGGTCTCAGTTCTCAGTACTACAGTTCTCAGAGTTAGAAATCTAATAACCAGTATGGCCCAGGTGACAGTAAGGAAAAGAAAATGTACTCCTCTGGGCCAGCTTTGTTAAGATGTGAGAGACTGCGTTGGCTACTTGTGTCTTTGGAGTGGGGTTTAGACCATCTCCGTCCAGCAGTGCCATTCTTAAAATGTTCCTGCAGAGTGTCACTGATATTCTTGTTTCTTGTGCTGGACTAGCAGTGTGGGGCTGAGTCCACACATTAGAAGAAGCAGCTGCTGAAGTGACGGATTGTTGTTTTGTGCTGACACAGAGTGCTCATTAGGCAGTCGGGAAGTAGATACAGATAGAAGCCTTGGCAAGGAAAGGCTAGTTAGTGTCCTTCTTCCCTTTCTTTCCTTTCATTAAACAAACGGATATGGAACCCCTCTGTGTTTCTATATCAATAGTCTTGGTGGAAGTGAACCTAGTATTTGCCTCTGGGAGATTCCAGTCTGTTTGAAGAGATGGGCATGTCAGTAAGTATTCTCAGCTAAATGTTAGGTGCTTAGGACATTAGGACAGAGTGTGGGGACAGCGTAGAGGAGACACAGTGGAAGAGCATCTGCCTGGGTGCCAGAGACATTAGTTTGGAAGAAGGCACACAGGGAAGGGGTTTGTGGGAGGTGATGGTGCACTGGGCAGGTTTTCTAGAAGAGACAAGCTCTGTGTTGTTTACTGAAAATTCTCTGCAGGCCATAGAGCTGTTCCCTAGCACTGTCAAGGTTGGAGAATTCTTATGAGAATTTTGATTTCTTTCTATTAGGCTAGATCCAACATTGCCAGACATTGCAAGGGTAGTCAGGGTTGGCAGGAAGCCCTTCTCTGAAAGTCAATTACATTTGCCTTTTGAAAATGGGTCAAGACATTTATGCTTAATTTTAATACTTGAGTATTTTGTTGTTGGAGTTTTTTTAAAGCAGTTTTTTCCCATGGTCATGCTCTGTTTGTGAAACACAATTAACTTCAAATGGAATTAAGGGTGCTGTGTAGAAAACTTTTGCCAATAATTATATCAAATAAAGTTTGCAAGGAAGGCTGTCTTTATACCTCTTTTAAAGAGCAGTTCAGAATCCAAACGTGTGATGAGAACTACCCTCAGCCCCTTCCTGGGTACACAGGACCACTGAAGTAAGTTATCATTCTCCAAGAATCTGGATTAGGAAAAAAATGGTAATTTTATATTTCAGAACTCAGAGAAACCTTTCTGTATCATCTTCATTTTAATAAAAATAAAAATACCTGAGTTTATTTGTCAGCAGAAAAATAGACATCACAAACCCTCGCAGAACTGCATAGCTTCTTTGTTAAATGGAACAGGGAGAGAGACAGAAGGAGAGATGGAAAAGCTCTTCTGGGGGAAGGAAAGGAACTAGGTTGGCAGGGCTGGTAGCTTCTTTGGGCTTTCGTATGCCCAGGTCACGTGGCACCTTGCATTCCAAATGTCCGTGGCTCTCTCTCCAATGGTCCTTTTCACCTCATATCCCCACAGTTAGGACAATAAGCTGGGAATCAAGGGAAGCACAGGATACTGCTTACCTTTATCATTTGACAGTGAAGAAGCTGGCACCCAGACTAGGGATATTCAGTAGCTAGATATCCATTGTCTATTGACATGCGTGGGATACGGGAGGGTCCCCAAGGAGCGGTTGCCAAGTGTCCATTGAGCTGTAGTCAAGAGTGAAGAGAGCTGTATACTTCCCCCACCATGCTTGCTTGCTGCACTCAGGTGTGTGAACTGAATGGACACTGGATCTTCTGTGGGCAATGTTTTAACCTTCAAACCCTTTTTTTCCTACCTCTTATCACAGTGGTTTTCAACCGGGAACAATTTTGTCTCCAGACACTCAGAACCGTCTGGAGACATTTCTCACAACTGGGAGGGAGGTGCTACTGGCATCTGGTGGGTAGAGATGTAGGATGCTGTGTCACATCTTGTAGCATGTATGCCACAGCGCACATTTGGTCCTGGACAACAGCAGTGCTGAGCTGGACATTCTGCCAGTCTTGTTTTAGGTGTGAGTGGGCATAAAGCCAAGAATTTGAAAGAGATGGAGGTTCACTGTACCTGTAGTGAGGATATTGATATCGTTTTGAGGTGGATTAGGCTCTATGTTATGAAAGTTATAATCTTGTCCAAGATTGGCTTCATATAAGGAGCTTGTTGAAAATGGTGTTTTGTGGGTTGGGGAGATTTTTCAATGGGTGAAGTGCTTGTCCCACAGGTTAAAGCCCTGAATTCAGATCCTCAGTATCTATGTAAATACCAAGCTGGTGTGGAGACTCTGTGGAGTCTCAGCTCTCAGATGGTGGAAGTTGGTGGTCTCCAGAACAAGGGGCTCACTTGCTGAGTTCAAGTGAGAGACCCTCAGTATAGAAGGTGGCGAGTGATTGAGGAGCACAGCTGATGTCAAGCTCTGTGCTCTAAATGCACACCCCCCGCATGCAAGCACATGTATCTACATACACATGTCGCTACACACATGCCAATATGAGTGTATACACAGGCGTGCACAGATATACACAGATAAACCTTGGCATATTCTCAGGCCTCATCTGCTCTCCAGAGGTGCTTCCTGTCCCTGAAGGTGATCCTGAAACTGAACCTGTTTTAGCAGATACTGTATTTAGTAACAACGTTGATTGTACACTTGCTATTTGTCCCTTCAAATAAGTCTGGATTTTAATCTCAGCTCTGCCATATATCATCTGTGCGACCTTAGAAAGCCCAGTCTGTATTGTCTTATCCTGGCTCAGCTGATGGTCCTTAAGTGCTCGTCCTGTCAGATGCGTGCTCATCCTGTCAGACAAGCTTCTGTGTTTAGCGGAACCAGTCCTAACTCACCCATCACTTAGATAGCAGGCACCCTGTTTGTCACTTTCGAAGTGTCTGCTCTCAGCCTCAGAGGAGCCCTCCTTTTAGGGCTGGGCCTGTTGTGTGTACTCGGTGTTGGCAGAATCATATACCTACCATGAGATGTCTGCATATCTAGGTATACACAGGACCTGATATAGGTAGGTATATCACAGGACCTGATATAGGTAGGTATATCACAGGACCTGATATAGGTAGGTACATCACAGGACCTGATATAGGTAGGTATATCACAGGACCTGATATAGGTAGGTATATCACAGGACCTGATATAGGTAGGTACATCACAGGACCTGAGGTCTGTGAATGTTCCCTACCTGACAAGGGGGATTTTGCAGACACAATTAGATTAAGGACATTGAGATAGAGATCATTCTGCATTATCTGGGTAGTCCTTCAAATGGGAAGACGGGAGGTCAGGATGTCGGAAGCCAGTGATCAGAGAGGCACGAGGAAGGGGCCACTAGCCGTAGAACACTATCAGCCTTAAGAAGGGAGCAGGGATGGGAGTGAAGTCTTCGCTGAGGCCTCTAGAAGCCAACCAGCCAGCCCTGTTTCCTCTTGGACTTTTCCCATAAGACCCTTCTGACTGTGACTTACAGAACTGTAAGAAAATAAATTTGGGTTATTTTCTAGCCCCAAGTTTCAGCAATTTGTTATAGGAGTCATAGAAACTAGTACAGTGACTGTGGTCTCATTTCCAGAGATTCTGAGCCCTGAGCCATAGCAGACCAGTAAGAAGGAAGTCACATCTGCTGTCCAGCTTCTGGCGGAAGTGTGCACACAGCTGGAAAAGGCCAGGAGAAAACGCCAAGCCAAAATGAGACAGAGGACAATTGATGGCCAGAGAATCTTCACACCTGGCCTGATGGCACAGGCCCTTAGACCCAGATACTCTGGAAGGAAACTGAGGCAGGAGGATGGTTAGTTCAAGGCCAGCCTGGGCTACAGAGTGAGCTCAAGGCTAGCTTGAGCAACTTGGTGAGATACTATCTCAGAACAAAACAAACAGACAAAACCTGGAAGGCAGCTGACTACGGAGCTCAGAAGTGGAGAGCCTGTTTACCAAGCCAGGCCCTGCTTTCAGTCTCTGATGCTAACAAAATAAAAAGGTGGAAGATAGAAAAAGCTCTTCTCCACCTGGTGCTATTGATGCAGGGCAGCTCTGCAGAGGAAGTGGGACAGCTCCCAGTCCCTGAAGTCTGCAGTCCATGTCCTATAAAGACATCCCATTGTCCTGCAAACAGAGGCCTCTTTCTTTCTCAGTGACCCACTGGCCCCTTAGATGTCCACCCTTCTGTCTGCCCTCCTGCCCTCTCCTTTCCCCACATGGGAAACTCCCGCCACCGTTGACACGTTCGAGAGCAGCTTTTGCTTCCTGTGACATGGATGAGAGAGGATGGCAGGCAAGGTCCCTCTTCATTTCCATCTCTGCCAGCCATACCCCACAGTGCCCCGTGAAGTCTATTTGGGAAGGCATTGAAAGTGCTGAGTAGTGAGCCTATTAGATGTCTGAATTATTTAAGTAGATGCGAATGTCATTAACCTGTCATTCATCCCAGAAAGGCCTGACACACACATTAACCTATCTATGCACGTTGCTAGTTTACTTATGGGAAAGAGGAGGGAGGTAAAGTGTGGGACAGGAAGGTAGGAGAAAGAATTGAATTGGCTACATTGTGGAGGTTTGGAAAGAGTCACCCCGGAAAAGGAGAAAGGAGACAAATTAAAAAAAAAAAAAACGAGAGAGTAATTTGATAGCAGAATATTTTTGGCTCCAAAATGCTGTGAATTAGGAACTCGGGAGAAGTAGCACGTCACACGTTCAGAGGCATCTGTGAGCACAAATCCCAATATGATCACTGTAATTATAATAATAATAAATGTTCTTTCATAGTGTGACTTGTGGAGGTCACCCTGAGATGAGAAAGTAAAGAGGAAAGGAGGTGGAAAGGAAGCTGTTAACAAAACCGTGGACACAGCTCCCCATTCTTCCCTTGCTCAAACTGTCTGACTTACACCAGCCCCCCTGGACCAGGCTTTGATGACCTAGGAGCCATCTGGCTTGGTATCAGTAGCCCAAAGTGGCAGCTCTTATTTCTACATGGCTAGCTTTCTTAAAAGGAAAAGCCAGTTCTGATTCCTGCCCATTTGGATCCAGTGGGACCTCTGATCCAAAGAAGTAATTTCCTTTATGTGTGGTTCCAAGTTTTGCACAAGATCTCTGTGAGGGATGGAAGGCAGGACCATTTCTGCTAGGATGTGCTGAACTTAGACTGGAAAACAGCTGCCTTTGGAGGGAGATGAGCTAAAGCTGTGTATATGAGAAGTTTTCTGTGGGTGGTCAGTCATCAAACATCTGTTTAGCTTCTGCTGGATGTTTTCTAAGAGGGGCAGAGGTGTCAAGTAAGATGTCTCTTTAAGATCTTACTCTTTCAGGTAAAGACTAATAATATTATCAATAGAATGTAATATTATAATCAACGTTGCTAGGAACAATGTTCTCTAATAGCAAAGAGTAGTATTGTTATGCAGACTTTACACTGCTTTACTGGCTACTAATGGCAATAGATGGGAACCGCTTGATATATTAGATATGTGTTTTGCACAGAAAATGGGTATCTCTGGAGAGACAGACGGTGGAAAACTTTTCAGGCAGGCACAGGACTGATGCTGGTGTTTAACATCTGCAGAATGCTCAGAAAGCTCATTTTACCTTACTTCTCATAAGGTCTTCACATCAGCCCACTGAAACACAGAGAGTTTAAGCAGCTTGCTTGTGTCACACAGCTAGTCTGGGAAAGATCAGAGCTTTGAACCTCTTGTAATACTAATTGGGGCCAGGCCTTGTTCCAAACCACACAGTTGCCTCCTCACAGAGTGTCATGTATTTGGTGTGTGTGTGTGTGTGTGTCTGAGTCTTTTCACATTGCTCATCTGCTTTGATCTTTACAGGGATGGAGTGTAGACAGCAGGTAGGACAGGTTCATTCCGGGTTTTCAGAGACAGTGGATTTGTGAATCCTGGGCTTGACTCCTGTGCTAGTTGATGTGTTAGGAATGCACTTGGCTTCCTGAGAGAACCTACAAATATGCACACTGCACTCACACTCTGAAAACAAAGACCAAATGGAGGACAAACATGAATAGAAAGCCATAAGTGAAAAAACGAGGTGAGTTGTGTTGCTGTTCCTTGCTAACTGCTAAATATCAGCTGTCTTTTCCTTATTCCAGAGGGGGTGGCATCAAATGACAGTGCCCCATGCCCTCCTGGTGCCAAGCTGTAGTAGGCCCTGGTGTCAGAACAGATCTTCCTGTTCTACCCCGGGCACCTCTGGGTTTGCCTTGCCCGCCTTCTAACTGGAGCTTCCTGAAGACAGAGACAGAGACGGACTGAAGAAGGCATTCTGGAACACATTGCTGGCATTGGGTCTGTGTGTAAAGGTAACATGTGCTGGCATGTGTGTATATCCACAGACACAGACACACTTAGGCTGTGCTTTCTCTATACATTTGATACCATGAAGCAAAACTGTCCTCTTACATGGATCACTTGTGTTACCACTTGCAAGTTAATCCTGTGATTTGGAACTTGCCATGATATTTTCAGTGACTAACAGTCTCTGCCATATTTCTGCTTGATAAATACTAAGCCTGGAGTTGTTGACTTGGCTTAAGGACTTGTCATCTGGTCCTTAACCTTGCTCAGCCATGCTGAGCCTGCCCTTCATCTGGTCTGCCTCCCATCAGGCAGGGAGCTTGGGAAGCAGGTGGAATGGGGGGGCACCTGAGTGGGACTGTGTCAGTTCTATGGAGCCAGCTTCCCTGGGCATTCTGTCAGTGAACACTGAAAGGCATAGCTATGCTGGTGAAGTTTTAAATAAGAAAGGCTGCAAAGGTATCTAGAGTAGCTTTCTCATCAGCGTGGTTACTACACCTGCAGTGGTCACTAGCCTGGCCTTGGATCACTAGAGAACAAAATCAGTCTATTTCAGCCTCCCCTTTCTCCTGTGGTCAGAGCATTCCTTTTTTAGTTAATGTGTGGTGACCTGGACGGGCACTGGGGTAAGAGCGGGGATGAACAGCTTGTGAACGCTCCTGTAGCTCTGATAAACTCTGGGATCTCCAAGAAATCCTGAAAGGAACGTCTTGGGGGCTCAGCTTCTCTCACTATGAATTGGGAAGATTGCTTTACGGGGTATGCTGAGAAGCCTGCTGTTTCTGGAACGTTCCTCAGTAGTATAAGGAAGGTTGCCATGGGACATGTCTTAGGTAAGAATCCAGCCATAATAAATATGACTACACTTCTTAGAGGTTGGACTTTGAGTTCAGTAGTGAAAAACAATGAGGTTGAATCATTCACAGTTCTTTCCAGCTCTAGTTTTTAAGACCTTTGAAACCTGTGGAAATGATACCAGTTGATTTAGTAGATTGATGTCATGGTTTTAATCCATTTTTCACAGAATCACTCTAATAACTCCTCAGGAGGAATCAAGACAGCCTTCCTCATGTCTTCAAGCTTCCTAAAATCTGCACAGTTAGTGACTGTGGTGATGACATCAGAGCAGCCCTGGCCACAGGGTGACATAGAGGGACACCTTTCAGTTTATTCTAGCATTCCTTTCCATTCTCCGCAGCCCACTAGGCCTGCTCAGAGTTCATGGCTGGGAAATTACTCATAATGACACCCTGGTTGAGGAGGTTAGTGATGATGAGATTTAGAGTTTTAATATCTTCCAAAATAGTTGGGACTGTTAAAGTGAAATCTAAGCTGTTCTCAAAAATCTGAATTTCTAAAGGCAAAGTCTGAGGCTCTGGTGTCAGCGTACTGCAGGGCACGCTGTGGGTGGGGCCAGCACCCGACGTCCTTCTGCCACTGTGTCTGGCTCTTCCTCGGGGTGTGTTTGCTTTGTAGGTGTAGTTTCAATTTTGCTTTGCAGACGTTGTTCTGAAGAAAATCCTTCCAAATGCCAATCCTAAGTGCATTGAGATAAAAGGATTGTGTGGCTAGAGCCTTTGGGGGAATTGCCATGTATTCTGTCTTCCCCCTGGAGGCTCTCAGTGTTTACTAATCTATGTCAGGCTCTGACAAATCCAACAGGGATGAGACCTGCTGATCTTTGTTTAATCCAGGCTCTCCCAGGCCGTCTGGCCAGTCTCCTACTTTCCCCCAAGCATCAGCAGTTTGCCTCTCTTACATCTGGTGTTCCCCAGAGCCCAGTCAGTTGATTCCAGAGCAGTGGTTCTAAACTAGGGATGTTTTTCCTCCCTAAGGGTGTTTGGCAAAGTCTGTAGGCATTTTGGGTTGCTGTAGGGGGTAACTCCTGCCATCTGCTGAGTGGGCCAACCAAGGAGGCTGCCAGGTGCTCTACAGTTTATGAGGCAGGGATGGTAACCCACAGCAAAGGCTTGCCTGGTCCCAAAGTCAGTAGTGCTGAGGTTGGGAAACTACTTTAGACAAAGACAAGAACTAGTAGATACAGTGCCAGAGCCTGCAAACCAGAGCACCCAAGCCAGGTACGCAGGTGTACCTCTACAAGTCCTGTCCTAACAAATCACAGGCTCTCCTTCAAGCCTGGAGGCAGAGCAACCCCAGATCCATGCAGCATGGCTGGGTGCAAGACCCCTCTCCCTGAGAGCATCTGAGATCAGGCTGATGAAGCCCCCACCTTGTTCTTGTGTTTCTGCCCCAGAATCAGGTGGTTTGGCACCATCACAGGAGAAGCCCGTTCTCCCAGCTTGCAGGCTGAGCATCATTTATTTCCTTAATCTTGTCCCAAACTGTTATCTTAGACTGACAAAGCTTTGATGGTCATTCTGGGGATGATGTCAACTGTGTAGAAAAAAAAAACTGTGCCTACTGCCAAGCACTAGTGCTGTCCTGGGATGGTGTTTCCAAAGTCTCTGTAATTTATCTGTGTCCATGAAGTAGAGAGTTGATGCTTTCTAGTCAGCGGAACTCATCCATGCAGCCTCCCTGGCTCCCTCTGTTTCAAGGGGACAGTGGCATTTGTTCCGGTTCTTCTATGCTCTATTTCTCTGAGTCAGTGATACCAACTTTGTTGGGGCCAAGGATCCCATTGAGGCTCTGGTGAAAGTAATTAAACTTGTTGCAGAAAATGCATGCTGACAGAAACATGTGCACACCTTGCTTTTAATTCTAATAGGACATAGATGTATAGTGCATGGGGACTCAGGATTTAGTGTGGCTGATTTATAAGAAACCTATGTGGGGTATATTTGTGTTGGTAGTATTTTATTGAGCATGTGCATTAAGAAGGAACAGTCTTGGTTGCCAATCTCAAACCACTGATGTTTCGGGGGAAATCATAATTAACAATGAATAAGTATGTCTTGTGTTTTAGTTCATTTATTTATTAGCATGTTTATATAGTTCCTGTATTACAAGTTCTCTTTTAACTATTGAGGAGCCAAGAAAGGGGAAAAACCTTTATCTCAGCAACTGAGAATGTAGGAGTTGAGATACAGAGTTGGAGAGACGGCTCAGGAGCTGCTCTTGGAGAGTCCCCAAGTTCAGTTACCAGCACCCATGATGGGCAGCCTTACAATCACTTGTAACTCCAGATCATGGAATTGGACAACCTCTTCTGGCCTCTTTGGGTACTTGCACACACTTGTGCATACACATACATACAAATAATATATGTAAGATGAACTTTATAAAACTAATGTATGAGTTGACATACTAAGTAATTAAAAGAAATAAGGGAAGTTGGATCTTAGCGGGGACAGAAGCATCCTTCCTGCCGGGAGCAGAGCATGCACTGTAAAGACAAGGTTTGGGACCCAGGCTTTCCTTGCTTGGGCACTGGTTCTCTGGGTCTTCAGTGTCCTTCCTGCTAGGATTAAAGAACATTACAAAACACTGGGGGATTGGAAAAGTTCTGCCTTGTGTCTGCCCCTTGACGCTGGCTACAAGCTCTGCTTGAGAAGCATTTTAGGAGCATTTTAGAGAAACATCTGGAACCTTCCACTATTCCAAAGTAGCACTGCACAGTCCTCCTTTTTGGCATCCTTTCCTCCACAAAGCTCTACAGAACCTGCCTCTGTCCATCCTGCTCCACTGTGAGCGTGGAGCAGTTTGAAGTGGTTTGTCAGTGGGTTCAGACTGTTTCCTGCCACAGGAGCATGGGACTAGCACAGCCACTGACAGTCAGGAGCAGTGGGGTCATGGCAGGACTTCTTGTTTCAGGCCAGGAACAAGACACAGTCCCCAAACTGAATTTCAGGATTTGACTGTTAGTCGTGGCCCACAGCCCACATATGAGCAAGGGAGGAGCATGTGATGTGGCTGCGGTGAGGCCGAGGAATACAGCCATGTCCTGACTCCCTGCTGCACCTGGTACCCTTATTGCTGACTTTTCTGAGCTAAGTGATGGGGCTCCCTCGTAGTGGGGTGTCTATAGAGGGTGGAAGTAGTGATTATTTTAGGATGATGACCATGCCTACAATGGATCATGCTAACTCACTCACCCTTATTCTGTTTGGTCTTTTGTGCTTTAACTCCATAATGAGTCATGGTGATTCAGTAACAACTTCCTTCATTCTTCCTGGCTAGGAGACATATCTCAAGCACTCTGGGATAAGGATGGGTTTGTCTGTGAGTCTGCACTGGTGAGAACTTTGAACTTAAGTTCAAAGGCTGTGAATCCAGCCTTAACCATCTGATGCTCTTAATAGAGCAAAACAAACATGTGGGATTTCTTTTTCTAGAAACAAATTATGTCTGCACAAGGCTGTGATGGTCTCCCCTGAAGAGATACAGTAAAGTCCACAGCACTCAGATTCAAAAGAAGAAAATCGTTTTCCATATCTGGTGCCTTGTTATTCTCCTTTTAGAATGCCCAGCCCACCATCCAGCCCTGAGTCCTCGGAGAGCTGCAGTGTAAGAGAAAGAGACTGCTCGGGAGTTACAGACGCAAGCACTGAGAACCAGCTACAAGTGGACAGCTCTCTGCCAGGGAAAATGAGGGTCACACAGATTTATATGACTCCGTTTTCTGGTTTCAATATGGCCTGTCGGCATCTCAAACTGAGAAGCCCATGGCTGCAACCCTGCCATCTCCTCCCAGCTCATGTGTCAGGAGAGATTTATTATTCTCATAGACTCTGCTCTCAGAAACTCCCTCCAGATGGGTCCAGGGAGGGAGACTTTTATTTTATTTCATTTTACTGAGAATCATAGCTCTGTGGGGACATTTGTTCTCCCTCCCAGGGTAGGTCCCTGAATCTAGGGGAGGAAGGTGGAGAAATTGAATTAGGAAATGGCTGAGTTGAAAGAAAACTGAAATGGAGCCCAAAAACCATTTATTGTCATACCCAAAGAATAGGAAACTGAAACAATAGCTGTGATGCCTGTCAATTGTGAATGGATAAATCAATTACAGCTCTGCTATAAGATGGAATAGTATGCAGTCATTAAAAGGAGAGAGGAAAACATATTTCTACAAGTGAGGTCTAGTCTCCATGGTCTAATACGTACAGTATACAGTCTGTATATTACACCTTTGTTTTAAAACAAGAGTGATAATATAAATATGCACCTGTACACAGGGATATAAAAGAAACTTGTTGCATTTGTTACTAAGGGAGATCTATTGAAGGATGGGGCTGGGGGCAGTAGGTTTTATAAATAAACCTTTTCCATTTTTGGATTTTCCTTTTTCTTTCTTTCCTCCTTCCTTCCCCTTATTATGTGCTCATCTTACTTTTTATTAAAAAAATCATTGAAGGTTAAAAAAGTAAATTTCAAATGGAACAGAGCCTGGCAAGATTTGCTTTTGGATGGATGAGCAGGTTGTGGTTTGAATGCAATGACCAGAAGCTACCCAGAAACGAAAGGTTTATTCGGGAGCTCCCGTTACCCTGCAGGATTTATTTAACACTACTAATGATAAGAAAGGTCCAGAAACTGTCAGGGCAGGCATGCTTTCCCCTTCATTTATGGGATGAATCAAGGACATAATGGGTCACATAAATTGCCTTTACAGCATACTGATTCATTACAGACCATTCATCAGAAGCCTGAACCTCCCTCTAATGTTTTTGTTCCTATAGCTGGGATCTCGGGCCTGCTATTCTTTTTTTTAATTTTAATTTTAATTTATTTCTGTATGTGTATGAATGTACTGTCTGCATGCAAGTTTGTGCACCCGTGTCGTGCAATGCCACGGAGGTCAGAAGAGGGTATTGGATTCCCCTGGAACTGGAGTTCTCCTGGAATTGGAGTTTCAGACGGTTCGCAGCCACCATGTGGGTGCTGGGGATCGAACCCGGGTCCTCTGCAAGAGAGGTCGGCGCTCTTAACCACTAGGCCATCTCTCCAGCTCCGGGCCTGCTATTCTTTAGAAGGTAGTATGGGCATTCAGTTTCTTAGGGTGCTCAAAATTACTTTCCTAGACCTCAGGGGCCAAAGAGGCAATGTGTGTGTAGTACACTGATGTACCGTGTGTGCAATGCGTGTGTAGTACGCTGATGTATCGTGTGTGCAGTGTGTGTGTAGTATGCTGATGTACCGTGTGTGCAGTGTGTGTGTAGTACGCTGATGTATCGTGTGTGCAGTGTGTGTCTAGTATGCTGATGTACTGTGTGTGCAGTGTGTGTGTAGCACGCTGATGTACTGTGTGTGCAGTAATGACAGGAGACTGTGGGGCTCCATTTCAGCTTAGAGGACGTGGTTGTGACTCACGCCTTATTTGAAGTCCAGGTCTCTCTTTTTTCTTACTGAAGCTTTCTCATGCCTTCTCTTCCTCCATCCCCAGCCTTCCTCCGAGGGTGCTGAGAGCCTGTGGTGAGAGTTGGCTGTCAAGCAGGAGAATGCCCAGCTCTTTGGGTCTCACCTGATTCTGCCCCAAGATATTAAACAACATCTTATATCTTCTGAATTTCAAGGCTGGGATTTATTGATCTCTTCTCTCAGGACAGGGGTTAACGCATCTTATCCTGGGCTTTCCAAAAAAATCTAGGTCTAGAAGGGTTGTCAGTGAATGCTCTTCCAGGGTATATTTCTTTTCTGATAGGAAACGTGAAGCTTGAAATTACTGAGAAAAAGGAAACAGCTGAATAGAATCATTCTCACTTAGCATAGCCTCTGTTCAGCATAAGAACACCAAATTCATTTAGAGAAAGATAGGTTCCCTTTGAAAGTGTCAGCTGTTTGGGGGGCTCAGTGCTGCGTGTCCACTTCAGCTCTCTAGTACCACTCTTTTTTTTTGAGACAGGGTCTCCCTATAGCCCCAGTTGGCCTGGAACTCACTCTGTAGACCAGTCTGGCCTTGAACTCACAGAGATCCGCCTGCCTCTGCCTCCCGAGTGCTAGGATCAAAGGTGTGCGCCACTACGCCTGGCTTAAAGATGGTTCTTAGATGCCATGTGGGTGTTGGGAATCAAACCCAGGTCCTCTGCAAGAGCAGCTGGTGCTCTTAACTGCTGGGCCACTTCTCTAGCCCCTAGCACCACTCTTATACACAAACCTTATCTGGCTGTGTGATAGAGTCTGCATATTACACTATTTCTCCTGACTGGCTTCCTCTGGCTGTCAGGGATGCTGGCTGTCTCAGTGTTCCACTCCAATGGATAATTCAGAACTTTTGCCTTCATCTTGAATTCTTAATGGTATGAGAGTCTCAGAGGGTTCTGTTCCAACACCTCCATAACTCCTGGGTAGCTCACCCATGTAGGGGTTTCTTCCCCAGAATGGGAGACCGAGAGCTGGTCCTGTTCCATACAACACTGCTTCTCTTCCTCTGCCAAGCCCCAGGGTACAAGCTATAGCTTTAAAGCCACCAGAGTGCTAAATAACTTGATGCAGCAGTCAGCGGTTCCTATAAATTACTGACAACAGTGCTGAAAGACAGTGTAGTGGGCATAAATTCACATGTTTAGCCAGCAGCTCTTTAACTTGGGGGAGATGAAAAGAAAGGAAAAACATCAAGAAACCATTTCTTGGTTGGAGTTTTCAGGATTGGTGTAGTCCAGGAAGGTAGGGGAGGCAAAAAAGCTGGAAGAAAAAAAGAGAAGACATCCTTTTCCAGATGTTGGAAGAGAAAGGCCTTGAAATGCCTTGGGTTGGAGATCCCTTGGGAGTGTTATCCTGGGGAGGCCTGTCTCAGCAGGCATAGTTGTCCCATCTGGGGGCCTGCATGCTACCTTCGTCCCAAAGTCTTCCCTGATGCTGTTCTGACTAAAACCAGCTCACTCTAAGATGCATTCTCCTGTACTGTTTCCCTCTGTTTGGTGCTTTGCACCCTAATGATTATTTGAGTATATTTCCTCTACTTTTCTACAAATGTATATAGACTCTGCCTTGGTGATTGACAGCTCAGCATCTGTGTTACTGTTCTGTATATTCCAATCTCAATGCCACTGAGGCAGACTGAGAGAAGGTGTGGTTGAAGTACTAATGGCATTTACCTTCAGCAGAACCAAGTATATAGTTCTTTGCATAGTATATGAGCAATTTATTGTGTGAACTTGTGTCAACCCTCTCTTCCCTGTTTGAAGGATGAGGAAATTGAGGTCCACAGCTACTTGACCTTCATAAAATGACACTCCTATTTGCATAAGGGCTAAACTATTTCTTGCTCTATTTTATGATCTACACACAGCACTGTTCCCTGGCCAGTTGTGTCCACTGATGAAAAAGTAGAGCTGGGAGAACACAGAGTTGGCTTGACTATAGTTAGGAAAGCAACTTCCAGGTACAGAACTAAAGAAAGCACATGCAAGAGTGGTGCCAAGCTGGGTCAGTGGCCAAGAGATGTCTGAGGAAGCTGAAGAAAGGATTTCCTGAGCTGAAGATGCTGGTGTGAACACCAGGCCAGGGCTCAGATGAAAGGAGAAGTCAGAGTCATGGACAGGTTCTTCTTTAATTGTTCACCTTGAAGATGCCAAGATGGCTGAATATATCTCTATGCAGACTTAGCTTCAGCCAGCCTCTTGTTTGGCTCAGAAAATATTGTTTGTCTTTCTTGGTTGTCACGGGAAGGAGTTAGAGCTGGAATGCAAAGTAAGAAGCCATCCTATCCACCCCTCCCTTCACGCACCTAACACATCACCCCCATTTGCTAGATGGCTTCTAAGAGGCCCAGTATAATTAAAGGGTCTAAAGCTACAGAGGAAAGATCTCTAGTTGCTGGTAGCCGAGAGATCATTAGTGGAATGTGGAAGGGGCATTTTGTGAATATGTTTCCTAAGATTTAGTAGAACTGAGCCCTTATTTCAGATGAATCCCAGGTTCTTCAGGGACCTACTTAGAGGACTCTCTCAAGAAGCATGCTGATTGACTGAATCTTCCCATGCTTGCTTCAGAACTTAGGCCAACAGTGTGGCAGACCTGATATCACAAGACCCCAGCAATCAATTGACAGTGAATCTGAAAATCTGAAAAAAATCTGTTTATTTCCACACAGCCAGTAGCTTAAATAGGTCTGGGGTAGGCAGCCTCTACATCGTATGACATCACCTCCCAGTGGCCAATCCTAGACCTCTCTGCCATCACACGTCATCCCAACTTGGGTGGGATATTCAGAAAAGGGGCTTGGAAAGAGCCTTGGAAAGAGCAGCTCAGGCTGGAGAAAGCAGTCACCCTTCATCATCATAACAAAAGAGTCCTAGAGGCCATCATCCTTGACTACAGGAGCAGTTGCCTTAAGAGTGGCAGTTACAAACACCCTACAAACTGCAGCCACAGTCTTCACCAAAAAATGACCTGCAGCAAAAACTGACTTTTATTTGATCAGCATATTTATGTATAGAACCTCTCCAACTGTTCTTGGAGACCCTGGATACAACGGATTCTTTTATTCTGTGATGGCTTGTACAAGAATTGGACACAGATGCTTATTAATTGGATTCACATGGACATTGCTTAGTACTTTTACAAAATAGTCATGGCCATTTCAGCCAGACAAAGGCAAACCGACCACCACTGCTATCACGCTTTCTGAGCTTGTGGAGGCAAAAACAGAAGGGGGAGATGTGGGACAGCAGTCTTGGACTCAGATGTATCCTGAGTGTGTGCTGGCTATTGATCTGCCTGCCACTCTAGGTGGAACAAAATATAAAGGGCACACCCTATCTTCTACTAGTGTGTGCTCAGAAGTCACAAGTTGGCTTGCTTGTCAGCACGCCCCTTTTCTGAGCCCCTTTTCTGAATATCCCACCCAAATTGGGATGACGTGTGATGGCAGAGAGGTCTAGGATTGGCCACTGGGAGGTGATGTCATACGATGTAGAGGCTGCCTACCCCAGACCTATTTAAGCTACTGGCTGTGTGGAAATAAACAGATTTTTTTCAGATTTTCAACAACAACAAAAACGTGAAATTAGAGTGAAGGATGAGAGGGCGCCACGGTGCTGTGAGACCTTGTGGAGCTGGAGCAAGCAGAGGCTCCCAGAGTCCCCTCGCCTGGGCCCCTCTCTCTGCACTTGTTCCGGCACCTAGGGAGCGTTCCCAGTAGCCACACATTGGGACAGCTGGAGGAATTTTAAAGTGGAAATCTTTAGATAGCTGTGGGTTAGAGCAGTAACTGATATTTCCCACACTGCTTTCTCTGACCAAGTTAGCAACTCAAGTGTTTTGCTAAGATAAGATTTGTTATATTTTTGTTTTGGAACAGAATTAGAAAGAAAGGAGGGGGATAGACTCGAGGCATATAAATTTAAAGACTCAGACTGGTGTTAGCATTCCTTGCAAGAGACTATCATTCTGGTCTAGATTAAAAACTCATGGTTCTTCAATCTTCAGAAGAGGGGGCATGGTAGAATGTAAGGGCTGTGATTAGGGTGAATTATGAAGCTACAGAAATATAGACTGGACTCTTATTTGATCAACATGAGTGTACATACAAGCCCCTCCAGCTGGACAATGGGGGCCTCGGGCTGTATAAGTTTGGGCATAGCTGCTTGAAAATTGGTTTTACATGACGGATGCTTGTATTCATTACTTATTACTTATTATTTAAAAAATAATAAAAACTCATGGTTCTTGAAAGACAGCTATCTGAAAAAAACCCCAACCATTAAATATCTCCCCCGCAGTGGGGGCCTCTGGATGGTAAGGAAGACCAGGGAGAAGAAGGAATGTCGTGGTAAGGCTCCTCTTTGAATGCAGCCAGCTTATTTAGCTTCAGCCACTTGGAGTTTCACCCTCCTGTGGCACACGGTTGGTCCCTCTTTTAGAGAACTTCCCATTCTGCTTTGCTTCACTAGTTAAGCATGTTAATGACTCTAAAAGGCCAGTTGGTCCTTCAAGGCAATAAGCATTTTATTCCCCTTCGACTGCTCATAGTAATTGTACTGTTCCTGGCCATTAGAAGAAATGCAGTGAACATTTATCTTTATGGACCAGTTCTTGCTTTGGGAAGTGAAGTTTTAAGTATTCTTGCTATTAAATTCTTCTTTATAGTTATTGTTTTCTTCAAAAGTAGACTTCTTTTTGAAACTTCTAGTGACTTGGAAGTTCTTTGAATTGTTACATTCTGTAAGTTGCATGCCATCTATTTCCATCACTTTCTTCTACTCAAGTAGTTCTCTGAACCCCTTGGATCTTCCACAATGGCTATGGAGCTTTAGAACGGAGTCATTTCTGGGTCACTGACTTCCAAGTTCATCTCTTGTGTCAGTTTCACACTTGGGCAAAGGAGAATAGTCCTGACAACATGTATCAAGCAGTGCACGAAATGTACTTTTTCCTAATTTTAGTCACCCCAACAAACCCATGATAAGTATCGTTGTTATCTCTGATTTCAAGAAAAAGACATTCTTATCATTTTAGAGGTGAGTTATTTTGAATGTCAGATAACCCCATTTCACATGGGTGAGTTTTTTTCATGTAAAGCATCTGAATGGGAAATTGAATTTTATGTGCAGTAAATACAGAGTCTATAATTAGAGTGATTAAAATAATGCATCTGTACTCTTGCTTTTGCCTGAGGTCATGCTGCCAGTAACCCGTGATCCTATCATTCAGTCTCAGTTCTGCTTGACTCAAATAAATCTAAGTCCTTCTCATTGAAAATGGGATGTGAGGCCGAATGTAAGAATTTGCAGCACAGGTGACCACTGCAAGCTTGCTGGGGGAACTGCCTATGAGATTGGGCAATGCATGTTTTAATAGAGTACCATTTGTTTTGAAGTTCAGGGGATAGTTTGGACGTGTGAGTAGGAAGAGGTATCTGTTCAAATTTGTAGTGTTGCAGGTATTCAGTTGGTAGAAATATGGGCAGATGGGGGAATCCAGAAGATAGTCTAGGAAGCTATAATTCCAAAGATGTGATTCTTATGACTTAATAGAGGTTTGTTGAGTCTGGGGAAACATGAGGTCAGTTAGTAATAAGGCTTTTGAAGGTTCAGGGGGATGCTGGGGGTGGGCAGTGACACCATGACCTTATACAGGTGTGCATACGGATAGAGGATCGGGGACTCTGATTCATCAGGGGAGGAGGAAGGAAGTTTAGTATGACTTGCCCGTGTAACTGAAGTGAACTTGTGCCCCAGGAGGTTAGCCTCTTCCAAGAGGCAGTGAATTTGCAGACTGAGCATGTGGAGGGAGGTCTGGATGGAGCTTGACGTTTTTGATCCCAGCATTTCGGTGGTAATGAAGCTAACGGAGTGGATGGAGTTTCCCAGGAATAGGCTATGGGAATGAATGACCAAACTTCCAGGGACAGAGTAGGACAGTCGGTGAAAGCAAACCCAGAGAACAGGCCAGCAGTTTGTGAAGGGCGCAAGGGCCAGGCCTTTCTCTAGCTTCAGTGTCCAGGACAGAGAGAGGGAAAGTGTGAATTCCATTGTCCTGGGCAGCTACCAAGATTGCACTCCAAGATTCCCTTAACAGCACTGTTGACTCTGGATCTTTGGAATAGTCAAAGGACGGAGTGACTACTGTGGATGGGAACCAGTGTGGATGACAAAGCAGATGGTTGGAGGTGGGGAGGTGAACCAAAGAGCAGCAAGAAAGGATTTGGGGGTCTGGATTTGCAGGTTATCTGGAAACATTAAAAAGTGAGGGTGGCAATAAGGCAGTTCCCTCTATGAGAGCTTGTAGACTAACAAGCAGAACACTTATCAGCAATAAGGCAATTCTCTCTGTGAGAGCTTGCAGACTAACAAGCAGAACACTTAACAGCAATAAGGCAGTTCCGTCTATGAGAGCTTGCAGACTAACAAGCAGAACACTTAACAGCAGTTTGTGACACATAGCTGCAGTATCACTGATTCTGAATAACTAGATTGAAGGGTGCAACCCTGGACCTATGGAGATCATCTACAGACTCTGGGACCTGGCTCAAGAGTATCCTATAATAACCTTAATAGGTTAAGCATTCCTATTTTACAATAGACCAAACTTTAGAGGTTAGAGAGGACTTCATAGAAATAGCATGTATTTAGGAGAGTTTAAAGATTGAAAAAAACCCCTCAGCCTTTTGTTTCAGTTCATAACATATGCCTACACAACCCCTTACATATTTTTCTGCAGGACAAAGAGAAGCATGTAGTGACAGAGAGATTCAGGAGGAGTGCATCAGTCCTGAGCTCCTGGCTCAAGTACACAGTGTCTAAGGATGTCACATACTGAAAGCTGTAGAGGACAAGCATCCTGACTTTCTCTACCTAAATGAGACCCTATGTAGACTCAGCAGGAGATATAGAAATCTCCACATGGTGGTGGCAAGACCCACCACAACAGAACAGATTCTTATAAAATGGTTTCCTCAGCACTGGAACTCATCCCCCCTCTTTTTAACAAATATTTTGAAATATTCACTTTACAACACTGAAATGACATTCTAAGATAATGTAACCTGCCTACACACATAATTAAATCAATATAATGCCCCAACTATAATATTGAAGAGAAATAAAGGAGTGTAATTTATAACAAAATAGTGTGTATTTCAATAAATGCAAAGGTATGACTACACTTGAAGACATAATGAAGTCGTCAGATGCTTGCTCCTATACATAGAAATTACCACGAATAAGACAGCTATAAAGGCAGACTATCAGGTGTGCTGTATTGGCAATTCCAGTGCTATAAATGGTACTGCCATTTATTATGTGACTCCTTAAAATGGTAAGTAACTTTTCATAAAGTTCTGTATAAAACAAAAGAAAATCTTCCTTCAGTTACATCCCCCAGTCCTCTATTCTTTGGAAAATTCAGTCTTTTATCACAATGAAAAAAAACCCACACTGTCTCTCTATTAAATGAATTTTGGTTCTAGGTATGGTTCATGACAAATGGATTATTTTCTCCAAGAATGTCTGGTGGAATATTTTCAAGGTGGGTGATATGCCAGACAAGTTTACACAGTATAATGTAATTCAGAACTGTCAGCATTTCTGTCTTAGTCCACTAAATCTAGTATTGATCCATCTAATTACAAATGCAAAATGCTTCCAATGGGACAGAAATTGTCCTATGGAGAACCACTAATTAAGAGGTGATGGTAGCCAGGAACACTAGGCAAACAGAACTGGAGATCCCGCTATTATTGTCTGTGCTAGGTTTCTGGTGCCCTGGAGAGGAGCTGTCTCTGGTGCTGGTTGGGCCTAGGTTGGATTTAATTGAATTCCTGCTGACTTGATTGATTCCAAGTCCCACTTACCACCATGATTCCTCTTTGTTCCCCACTCTGATCTGAGACCACAGTTACCAGCTTTAGTCTTATCTGTAGTATGAATTATGAGATCCAGGCACAAGCCACGATCTAAGCTACCTTGCCCCGCTTTAGACTGAGAAACTCTTCGTGCAGTCCTTGGCTATGGTGGCCTCTTCCTGAATGGATGAAATGCCACAGAGATTCACAATCTCTAACCGGATTCACAGAAACCACCTTATCAAGGGTTTCATAGATCGTATCCCTTTTAGTTGGGCGGAGCTTGATCTTTTTCTATGAGTTGGGTTTGGTAGAGTTTGGGAATTCCACTCTGCATCTGTGAAAGTTCTGTCAGCACTCCATATACCCTGCAGTAGCCACAGATCTTAATGGTATGTTCCAAAGTGTAAGAATTTCAGGAGTTTATCTAGTACATGGATGTGCAATAAAATAACATTGGCTCCTTTGATAATTCAATTCGTGTTTTTACAGTTTGCTTTTTACCCCCTAGGACATCAAAAAGAAATTCTCAGTTTGGGGATGGTGTGTCTTTAACACCTTTTCATACTTGACAATATTCTATTTTCAGAAAAAAAGAGCAAGCTCCAGGCTCTGAGCCCATGACAGGAAGTGCTATAGAATATACTTTAATAGCCTTGTTTTCTTTGTTTTGCTATTATTTTTATGATTACTACACATTTATGGTAGGTGATACTCATTTTGCATTTTGGTAGAAGTACCTAGCTTTCTTCTGAATATTAACTAAATTTAATAAAAAAGATGATCCAGTTAAAAGAAAAGTATTCAGTTCAGTGTATTATAGGAATGTGAGAAGGGGACATAGGAGGGATAGAAGTTTGGATAATACTAACATTTTGTGCCATTCGAGGGACAGGTGGTGCCTGGATGTAAAACAACTTCTGGGCCAGAGGCAGGCCATGCTGTCAGGGTATTGGCTGGCTGTCAGTTCATTAAATTATTGTTTTTCTACTCCAGAGTCTTTACTATTCCTGTTGCCTCTTCATCCCTAGATAGGAAAACAGCATGTTAATGCCCTATATAATCATTGATGGATGGCCTCAGCCTGTCAGACTCTGACACTTTGAGTGTTCAGTAATTTCATTATCTACCCATTTCTTCACTCTTTGCAGCCTAGCACTTATGACAAGATGGTATCCATCCCCAATGACACAGAATGTAACAGGATTCTTAAGACTCATTCTGTGTTCAGTAGGTATAAAAATTCTTCAGAAAAGGCACGTCTCCCTCAGTTTAGAACAAAGCAAGCAGTGAGGTTGAGAATATTTGCTGTTGTAAAAACAGAATAAATATTGTAACTAAGAGGTCTGTAAAATGAAACTTGGAGTATCCAAGTCAAAATAGAATTAGAAGCTTTCTCTAAAACTGAGTTTTACAGAAAGTAATTGTATGATTGGATGCCCACCAAACGAACCTTATCAAGGAATCCACACTTGTTATTGGTTGGATGGGGCCCTGTTTGCTAAGCCAGTTCTGCTACTAGAGAAAAAAGTAGCACAGCCTTGAAGCCAAGTCACAGTTCAACTTTCTTTGTTTTAAAATGAGAGACAGTCTATGTAAATTCTCAGAATTTACAATATTGCTTATGCTTGTTTGAGACTCCTGTATGCCTCCTACATTTATTATAATCTTTATTTCATCTAAGCAAGTTGTAAATTAAGCAGAGAAGGATGGTTATGTTACTTGCTTCAAGTCACAGAGCAGTAAGGTGGGGCTGAATTTGAATTTCACATCTCCAAATCATGTCTCCACATGGGTAACTCATGGTTTTAGATCAGACTTTTTAGTTTGGTTCAAAGGTTGATTTTCTTAGAAGAATATTTCTCATTTCAGTTGAACTATCCTTCCCTCTTTTAATTGTAACATACCCCCAAAGAACAATTTGGGGAGACTGGAAACAAAAACAAAATATCTGGTGGTTAATATTTATCATTAGCCTGAAAGATCTAGAACTACCTAGGAGATAAGCTCTGAACAAGCCCATGAAGGCGTTGATAGACCGTTAGCATTGGTAAGAGGGCCCACTGTAAGTGAGGCAGCACCGTTCCATGGACCAGGGTCCCCGACTAGATAAAAAGGAGAAAGTGAGCTCAGCACCCCACATTCTGCTCCCTGCTTCCCGAATGAGGTGCAGTGTCACTTGCTGTCTCAAGTTCTGGCTGCTATGACATACCCACCATGGTGGACTGTGCTTTCAAATTGTGAGCCAGAATAAAGCAATGGGAAAAATAACTAATGAAGATCTTAGTTCCTTGAAAAATTAAATGAAACTCAATAGCAACAGCAAACTACAATATAAATTCCTAGGTCCCCACTGAGACCTACAGCATCAGCATGTCTGAGAGTGTGGATTTATCATACGTCTGGTTAAAGGCATCTGTTTATCATCACCAGGGATGTCTGGGAAGTGTGACATGTTCTTATAACACCAGGGTGAAATGTCAAATATCTAGTAACAAAAAAGTTCCCAGGCACTGGTCAGCTATAGTTAGTATCCTGATACCTTTGACATCCTAAGCCTTACCTTCCTGGGGTCAAGATACTAGAAAACTTGAAAGATCTAAACAACAGGTCTTCAGCTTCTTGAGTGGTATGGGATATGCAGAGGCTTGGAGCAGATGTTTGTTACTTACACGCCCTGAAGGATGTCAATATTTTTACTTAGATGGCTACATCAATGAATGGAGTATCAGTCTTGTAACCCTTGTGCAAAAGAGTGCTAAGGTTTTCTGTTTTTCATTCCTATGAAGGCAATAATTCTGAAAATTTCTAGTTATCTGAATGAAAATTACAGAGAAGCTCTTTTCATAAATGAAACCTTAACAATGTAACACAGATATTAGAATGGCAAGGGTCCAAAATACTGACCATATCAAATACTGGCAAGGGCTTGGAGCAGCAGAAGAGACTGATTCACTGCTGGTAGGGATGAGCAACAGTGTAGACACTTTGTAAGGCAGTTTGGCAGCTTCTTAAAAACTGTCTTTATAACCTAGTCTCACAATATAACCCAGCAGTCACATTCCTTGATATTTGCCCAAATGAGTTGAAAGTGTATGTCTACTAAAAAACCTACACATGGATACTCATAGCAACTTGTTAATCACTAGCCAGATTTGGAAATAAACAAGATTGGCTTCATAAGGTGAATGAGTGTGTTCCATCCTTACAGTGTAGCAGTAATAGTAATACAGTGTAGTGTAAAGAAGTGAGTTATGATGCCAGAAAAAGATAAAAGGAAACTTTAAACATCCCAAAAGGCTACATACCCCCTGATTCCATATATTACAAACATAAATACTTAAAAAAAAAAACCAAGACAGTTTCTCAGGGCACATATCAGCTACCTACTCACCCAGCAGCTTTCTGGACCATGGCCAGCCTTGAGCTTACCGTCATTTCCATCAAGCCAGATGTGGTGTAATGTAGCCTGGTGGATGAGATCATCAAGTGCTTTAAGCAGAATGGATTCTGCTTGGTGGCCATGAAGTTCCATGAACATCAGAAGCAGCACTACATTGACCTGAAAGACCAGTCTTTCTTCCCAGGGCTGGTAAAGTACATAAACTCAGGGCCTGTGGTGGTCATGGTTTGGGACAGGCTCAATGTGGTGAAGACAGGCTGAGTCATGCTGGGGGAACTGATCCAGTTGATTCTAGGGCAGCCGCCATGGGAGGGGATGGCTGCATTCAGGTTGGCAAGAACATTATTCATGGTAATGATTGAGTGAAAAGTACCAAGAAAAGATTAGCTTCTGTTTAAGCCTGAAGAACTCATTGACTACAAGTCTGGTGACAATGACTGTGTCTACGAATGGAGGTGGACAAACAGGGTCCTTTTCAGCATTCCTCAGGGGTCTCCAGACACAGCCCTTCATTCCACTGACCAGAAGTGATAGGATGCACCATCTTTTCTAAAGCATATTTACCAATTAAGCCTTTGGAGCTAGAAAACAAACAATAAAACAAAACGGAAGCATTGAGACAGTGGAGAGAGGAGTGGCCCCAGGGGTGAAGGAGGCCATTAGCAAGTGGGCATCGAGGGTTTTGAGAGAAATGAAAGAGTGTGTTATTTTTTTAAACAAATTTTTAAACATTTTAAAAAATTTTATTTATTTATTTTCTATGTGTATGAATATACTGTCTGCAGGTAGGTCTGTGCACCCGTGTCGTGCAATGCCGCGGAGGTCAGAAGAGGGTGTCAGATTCCCCTGGAACTGGAGTTCTCCTGGAATTGGAGTTACAGACAGTTCTCAGCTGCCATGTGGGTGCTGGGGATCAAACCCGGGTCCTCTGCAAGAGCAGTTGGTGCTCTTAACTGCTAGGCTATCTCTCCAGCCCAAGAATGTGTTACTTTAAAAAGGTGATTTTTATTTTGTATGTGTATGAGTGTTATGTCTGCATATATGTTAAACCATGTTGTGCAATGCTCACAGAAGCCAGAAGATGTTGTTGGATCCCTTGGAACTGGAGTTAAGGATTCTTGTTAGCCACCGTATGAGTGCTGGGAATCAAGCCCAGTCTTCTGCAAGAGCAGACAATGCTTTTAACTGCAAGTACTCTGCTGAGCTTGATTTATATGATACTCCAATGTTGCTTACATGTCATACATTTTCCAGGACTCAAAGAGTGTACAAATGAGTGAACCCCAGTGAAAACAATGGACTTTGGTGGTAACGATACTTCCTTCCACATGGGTTCAATGATTGTAACAAAGAATCACCATGATAACTTACTGTGAAGAGAGTATGAGATATGTAGGGTAGACTCAAAACTATCTGTATTTTCTATTTAATTTTATTGTGAATCTCAAACTACTTTTAAATCAAATTTATTGAAATAATAAAAAAAAAAAAACCCGGCTTTTGTCCTGTAGCTCTGGTCCTAGGAACTCTGCTCTGGGTTAGGAAGCAAAGAGGCAGGAGCCTCTGCTCTCAACTGTCTTTCCAAAGGATTCTTTTTTTGGGGTATTTTTAAAAATGTGTTTCATACATAGTTTTTCAGTTAGTCTTATTCGCCTTTATACCTACTTCTCCCTTGGCACCCTCCCACAAGCAACCCCCTACCCACCGGCAAAGTTCACTCCTTCTGCCATTTGTGCTCAGGTCCATTGTGCCAAATTACTCTCCTTGCTCACTCCCGAGTGCCAGCTCATCCCCTGAGCTCTAGTCAGCCTTTCTGGAGTCCCGTTCTTAAAGAAGGCCAGGTCTTCCTCATCTGACTACCATCTGCTGTCAATATTTCCTCAGCCAATGTTGGGCTCTGCTACCCATTTCTGTAGTTCTGTGCTGGGGTTTTTGACCATGGGTCTTTGCATGCTGATACCAATGCTGTAGGTTCATATGAACCAGGGTCCCAGGAGCTTGCAGTGTTCATTTCCATTTGGTTAAGCACACTGATGGTTGAAAACCAATAGATTAGACCAGTCAGTCATTGGAACATGATGAGCAAACGCACACCCTTCTCATTCTCACCTTCGCCATTCCTACTTCTCTTGACCGCTGATCTGCTCTTCCTTTTATATTGCCAATTTCCCACACTGCTCCTTCTGTGACACGTCAAATCCTCAGCTAGCTAGAACTGTATTCTTCTCCCCAAACTGTTTAGTTGATGTTTTCTTGTTTGTATCCCCACTTCCTTTAGTTTACAGAAGAATCAGTACATGGGAAAAGCTCGATAGCCTGGGCTGAGGCCCCATTTCCAGTACTACTTTTTGAAAAATGTATATTATATGTTATTATTTTTATTTTACGTGCATGAGGATATTGCTTGCATGTATATAAGAGCACCCATGTCATACAATGCCCATGGAAGCCAGAAGAGGGTGTTTGATCCTCATGAACTGGAGTTATAGACCTTTGTTAGCAACTATGTGGGTGCAAGGAATTCAACCTGGGTCCTCTTCAAGAGCAGCCAAAACTCTTAGCTGCTGAGTCATTTCTCCAGCCCCTCCACCACTGCTTTTAACCTTAGGAATTTAATCCAATGTCTCTGGAACTAGCTTGCTCATCTGTAAAGGCTGAGAGGGGGATGTCTATGTCATATGGGAGCCTGGGCTGCTACTTTAAGGCAGATTAGCTTTAATAGTTTTCTACTTCCTCTTCTCCCTTGGTGTGGGGCATGTGGAGTGGATAGTCTCTGCAGCTGAACAGATCTTTGCTTACCATCTTCAAGGCATTATCTTTTCTAAAGATGGAAAAATTTCAACCTTTCTAAACTATCACCTCTTCTTTTTTAATATTTTTTATTTATGTGTATGAGTATATATTGCCTGCATATGTGTGATTACACCTGCATCATGCAGTGCCCACTGAAGTCAGAAGAAGGAGTCAGATCCTCTAGAACTGGAGTTATAAACAGCTGTTAGCCGCCATGTGGGAGCCAGCAATCAAACCTGGCTCTTCTGCTAGAGCAGCCAGTGCTCTTATCCACTGAGCCATCACTCCAGCCCCTTATTTTCCTCTTTTGTAAGATGGAAGT
This sequence comes from Rhizomys pruinosus, assembly GCA_009823505.1. Classification (NCBI taxonomy): domain Eukaryota; kingdom Metazoa; phylum Chordata; class Mammalia; order Rodentia; family Spalacidae; genus Rhizomys; species Rhizomys pruinosus. Next base: position 1,189,656 of record VZQC01013830.1, read on the forward strand.
AAGAAGTTAAGAAGGCCTACTTCTGGAGGGTATGGTAGCATACTTAATCCCAGCACTGTGAAGGCAAAGGCAGATGGATTTCTATGAGATCAAGGCTGGTCTGGTCTACTGAGTGAGTTCCAGGCTGCCTGCAGCTACAGGGAGAACAAAAAAGGCCCATCTCACAGTGTAATTTGGAGTAGAAAAAATATGAGCTCTGCATGAAAATCATCTCTGTGATAGGCATGGGAAGGCTCAGCTGGTGAGAAGATCCCTCAAAGACCCTGGAGTTTGAGAACAAATGAATTACGTACTGATGTTTGGCATAAGAGGAAGCTTAGAAAGTATATGTTGCAAGCCTCATTTTAACTTATATTATCCAGGTATGCATGTTTTGGACCAGGGCCTGAAAGGAGGAACTAAAGCACTGAAAGATGAATTTAATTCTAACACCAAATCCTTATGTGAGTTAACAGATATGCAAACGCTTACTGTGTCATTGTAATACACAGTAAGGGCAAGCTTCAGATCCGATGGAAAAAAAAAATTGGAAAGTTCTACCACTTTTGAAGGTCTTAAGTTTAAACACTGGCAAGAATAGAACTTACAATGATTCTGACAGATCCTGGCTTCTTTGATGTTAAAACGGGAATTGTGTTCTCTGAGCCCTGCTTCCCATTGCCGGCTCACTCAGCAATTGCTCCGATTTTCCCCTTTCCCGTTTATTATATTTTAAAACATTTAAAATATTTTGGTGAGTCATTCTTCTAGGTAATTAGATGAAGTGATTAGAATAGCTTTTATATTCTGAGGCATTAAGCTTCTTTTACACACTTCAACTTCCTCATTTTCAGTAATGACCTGGTACTTAACCATGGTTTCACAAAGATTCTGGGCCTATGAACTGACAAGAGGGAGAGGAAGACAGAGAAGAAGAAAGAGAGGGCGAGTCTTCAAGTGATGGTGTCCAAGATCTTCTTATTCTGACTGTATTAGATAATCAAAACATACATATTTTGAAAATATCAGAGAAGAAAAATTGGAAAGTGATTCTGACAAAGCTGGGGCTTTATGGGGCTTATAAAGGGTCTTATTTGCCCCAATATCTCAACAGTGAGATAACACTTTTCAAGGCCTAAGCTAAGTCTCTTTAGGATTTAAATGAAGTGATATAGGGCCATAGTTTCTTCCAGAAAGTACTTGACACATCTTGGGAACTGGAGAGTGGGCAGGGCCAGAAAATTTGGATTCCTGGTTGGGCAGAGTGAAAGAAGAAAGAGTAAAAGAGCTTGACCTTTGCATTGTGGCCTGGGAGTCCAGGTGGAGCCCACTGAGCACCTATAGAATTCTTTTCATTCTAAAATGAAGTATAAACTAATGATATTACCATCAAAACCCAGGAGCGCCTTCTGAAGGTTGAGGAGTCATCATGTTTATCCTAGGATTAGGTGTCACATGCTCAAAGAAAAAGATTTTGTGAGCAGAGTTTGAAGCTCAGTATAGAGCAGATGCATAGCACAGATGCATAGCACATTAGGCCCGAGTTCAAGTCACAGCTCTGAGGGACAAACAGATAAAAGATCTTGGGGAGAGGGTAGCAGGCATCAAAGCATTCACTCTCTCTCATTCTTTTTTGTCCCTGATTAGGGCAGACATTAGACTTCTCTTACTGTGACACCAAGAGTACTGGAACTCAAGATTCCATTTTCTTCCATGTCTTGGTAGGGTGAGTGGTCTGGGGAGGAAGAGAACTGTGTTTTTCAGAGTCCTCCAGAGACCGGGGTGTGGGGGTGCTTTGCCTATCTTGTGGCTCTGCTGCCCTGAACTTGGTGTTTTGGAGTTGGAGCTAGGCATTGTCATGTTCATACTGGTAGCAAGAGAGGAGGAAAGCAATCTGTTTCCTTTTAAAGAAGCAACTCGGAAATTGCACAGATTACTTCCATTCATGTTCTACTGAAGAGAAAGAAAACTTAGTGTCAAGGTCACCCTTAAATGTAATAGGAACAGGGACATCTTGGTTTTATTCTGTTGTAAAATATCCTGAGCAAAGTGACTTAAGGAAGGAAGGGTTTATCTTTCTTCAGTTCCAGAGGTGTGATGGTTAGCTTTAACTGTCAGCTTGACACAAACTACATACATCTGGGAAGAGATTCTCTGCGAGGGTTTGTGAACACTGGGTTGACCCATGTGCATGTCTGTGGAAGACTGTTCTTTTTAAATTTTTATGTATTTATTTTTATTTTATGTGTATGAGTATTTTGCCTGTATTAATGTAAGTGCATTATGTGTATGCAATGCAATGCCGCTCCTTTGGAAGAGCAGCCAGGGCTCTTAAATTCTGAGCTGTCTCTCTAACCTCAGAAAAAAATATTTTAATTCAGTTAATTGACATAGAAGACTCAGCCCAGTGGGGGTGGCACTATCCTTAGGCCATGGGGGCTGAACTCTATAAGCACTGACAAACTGAGCCAAGCAGAAGGAAGCAAAAAGGATAAACACACTAATTTCTCTCTGCCCTTGACAGTGATGTGACCAGCTGTCTCGAGCTCCTACCACTGTGACTTCCTCACAGTGATGGACTTTAACCTTGATTTTGGAGCTAAAATAAAGTCTCTCCTATAGGTTGCTCTTTGTCAGGGTATTTCATCACAGCAACAGAAATGAAACTAGAAGAGGCTTGTGCATAGCCGGGGACAGGCAGAAGGAGCGCAAGGCAGTCCACCATGTCAGGCTGCACCATGCACCAGCCTTGGGAAGCAGAGGGAGAACAAGCAGTGTGACTGGCTAGAAAAGCTTCAAAGCCCCTCCCCCAAGCCATACTTTCCCCAGAGAGACGCGCCCTCCTGGGGACTAGAGATGGCTCATCAGTTAAGAGCACTTGTTTTTGTTTCAGAGGGCATAATTGGTGTTCCCAGCACCTCCTTCTTAGCTGATGGCCTACCACCATCTTTAACTCCCATTCCAGAAGATCTCATGCCATCTTCTGGCGTGTTTGGGCATTGCACAAATACATGATGCAGGCAAAACACACATATAAAATAAAAATAATAAACCAGGCGTGGCGGCACACGCCTTTAATCCTAGCACTTGGGAGGCAGAGACAGGTGGATCTTTGTGAGTTCAAGGCCAGCCTGGTCTACAGAGTGAGTTCCAGGACAGCTGGGGCTACAGGGAAGCCCTGTCTTGAAAAGACCAAGAAAAAAAAAAAAATTAAAAACTGAAAGCCAGAGCCCCAGAGATCACCAAACAATACTGGCCATTGCACCTATTCTTGGTTACCCACAAGAACTTCATGGTAAGATCCTGTTGCTGAAAACAATACTTACATGAGCTGTAAAATAATCAAGGAAAAATCAAGTTGGTACTGGCTTAAAGCCTCATCTCTGCTCTCTAGCTTTCATTGTACTGGAAGGTGCTATGGATGCTGCCTGAAGAGAAAACTAATCATTAACCTTACCCATCTGTGAATCCTGTGAGCTACAACTGTCCTGGGAAGATACACCCACCACTTCAATAACTGTATGAATATTTTGGGAGTAACCAACCACTTTCTAACTGGACTTAAGGTCTACTTCATAGGGTAGAGCCAATACCCTTTGTTAATATCAGACTTTGGACCCTGAGGCTAGACAGGTCACAGCGTACAGCATAATACTTTTATTCTGCTAAAATATATAATATTAAACTGACTCCTCATAACTTATTATTGTACCCATAGATTAATATAGCTCTCATCAGAGAAGCCTCCTCATGTAGCAGATGGTGATTGTTCTAGTTTACTTTTCCATGGCTGTGACAAAACATGGACCAATACCACCTTGTGGAGGAAAGGGTTTATTTGTCTTACATCTCTCGGGACAGAGATCATTGTAGAAGGGGGGAAGAAAGATTTTAAGCCAGAGGTGGTGGATGAACACAAGGACAGAACTTTCCAGACAGCTGAGAAGTTACACAGATGAGATCACAGAATTGGTGACAGCATACACAAGTCCCACATAAGCACGAGCCAGATAAAGTCCCAGCATAGAGGTAGGGGAAGTGGGAGAGAAACCCCAAGTTTACCTGAGGAAATATTAGCAACCAGTGACTGGCGGGGCAGGGGGTCGGGGGGCATCAGTCTTGTTTAAGGATGAGACTCTTAGTAGGTGTCCAACCTCCAATGGATGAACCCATACTGTAGGGGATCTGGGGACACAAATCTGACTCTATAATGCCTAAATATATACATATATATATATATACATATACTTATATGTTTATAAGTGTATATATGTGTATACGTATAATACGTACACATATTTACATGTGTGTATGTATACAGACATATATATGTATATATAAACAAGTATATGAATCAGGTTGGGATAGGAAGGGATGATACAGATGGAGGAACAGATCTCAATATGATCAAATACATTGTATGAAGCTTTCAAAAATTCAATTAAAATTATATTAAATGGACTCTACCTTCTAAAAGTTCTATAACATTCTCAAACAGCACAAACAAAAGGGGACCAAGTATTAGAGCATTTGACCCTAAGGTGGGCATTTCTCATTTAAAACACAACAGGAAACAACTTAGAAATTGCACACATCACTTCCGTTCACATTCTACTGGAGGAGACAAAGCTGGACCGCATGGTCATCTAAACTGAATTGGAGGTGAGGACATAAGTCTAGCTGGAAGGAGATGGAGGTGTGGTAGGAGGGAGTCCTATTTCTAAAAGGAGAAAGGCAGACGGGTAAGGAAGGGAAGCTGAAGGATCTGCCACAGCCCCTTGCCTTCCTGAAGTCAGGCCGTTTCTCTTCTGGCAGGTCCCTGAGGCTCCCTGTCAGCTCTTTCCGGCGCTGCCTGCGGTCCAGGGGAGAGGCCGGCAGAGATGAACAGTGATACTTCTCAATCAGCTCACTTTGATTCTACCTTTTCTTTTCTTTTGACATTGACTTTCAATATAACTGTCCTTTAAAGAAAAGTTTCCTGGGTTAAAATATTTCAGATCACCACTCTTCTAAGCACTAACAATCTCCGCTACCTGTCCATGGCACTTTGCCCCTTCTCCCTGTCCCCTCTCTCTCTTCTGGGCATCTGGCAGCTGGTTATAGAGAATGCATTTCACGTTCTTGTGTGAGTCTCTAGGCTCATTTGCTCACTTAAGCTCTTACTGCAGGTGAGTGACCCTATTTTTGCTTCTGTATTCTTATGAAACTCAGCATGTTTTTTCCTGATCCTTCCCTCCTTCAGCCCATGCTTGAGGCTTCCTCCGCCTCTTTCAGGGTGCAAGGTCTCCCTAGTTGCCTGTGTTGACTGCTAATTGCAGAGATGTGATACTTCCCACCAAAGGCTGTTTCAAGCTGGTGACAGAGCAGCCATGTCCTTGCTCACCATCTGATGCTGGGCTTGAAATCAACCCAGGGAACTATTTTGGGCTTTAGCCCTAATTTTTAGGCATACATTACCTTTTTATGCCCAGTTATCTAATCAGGCTTCTGGCACAATGGGTTCTGCCATTTTTGCAATAATACCTGGAGGTTGCTGAGTGTTGTAGTTTCTGTAGCTTTTTCCTCACACCAACCCTCCACAGCTGTGTCACATGGAGCAGCTCATTTGATTCTGACAAACACCCAGCTGGTGAGCACCTTCAAATGTGAATTTTAGAGATGGAAAGACAGGTTATCGGGGCTGGAGAGATGGCCTAGCGGTTAAGAGCGCCGGCCGCTCTTGCAGAGGACCCGGGTTCGATCCCCAGCACCCACATGGCGGCCGAGAACCGTCTGAAACTCCAATTCCAGGAAAACTCCACTTCCGGGGGAATCCGACACCCTCTTCTGACCTCCGCGGCATTGCACGACACAGGTGCACAGACTTGCATGCAGACAGTACATTCATACACATACAGAAATAAATAAAATTAAAAAACAAAAGACAGGTTATCATTAAAGATGAAGGAGTTTGATCACCAAGTGGCGAATCAGGATTTGAACCCACTTCTACCTTCTATTTTTATGGACATAAACTCTTAGTTGTATGCATCCTGATGAGGGTCAAAGTGGTTGGAAGTTGTTCTTATGTTTCTTGCTTTATGGGAGCTGGGGGTATCAAAGTGAAACAAATGCTCCCTCCTTCCTCCCTGACCACAGCTCAGACTTTCATGTGAGCCCTGGCTCTATGACTGTGCATGCTCTTCACAGTTGCACTGGGGTGGATGGGGCAGGGATCCTTATTTGCACTATACAAAGATGCAGAGGCCAAGCTAGTTAGATGAAGGGACTCTCCCACTGTCACCTAATTAGTGGTGAAGCCCTCAGCTAAAGCATGTTTTTTTTTCATTTCAGTTTGCCAATCCACTTCATAGAAATGGGATCTCTCTACTGCCCATACTGAAAAATTGACACTCCATCTTCAGAATTCAACAGAGTTGGTGGTGGCAAAATCAAGTTTGGAGAATGGAAACTATTCAGAAAGCTAGCATAGGCTAAAGTCAAGAGTTGGGGAAAGTGATTTGATTTTTTTCTGTGAAGACTAGAGGTATGATACTGGGGTGTGAGCTATTTAAGCATCTTAAGAAAGGATCCACTCTAGATATCTCGAAGCTTTGTTAAGCCATTCATTAATTCATTCGTACAAATGAGGTTTAGGTAAGGAGGCAAATGGAAGAAGTCAACATGAATATTGGTCTTAGTTGACTCTTCTGACATATCTTGCCACCACCCACAGTGAGTTGTACAAGTTAGCTGTTGTCCTGTGGTTCATCTGATGATCTTCAGTAGGAGGAAAGAGACATGTGAACAAAGCAGTGATATGATATTTTGGATTATAGGAGAAATGGAAACAGTCTATCCTGAGGGTAGGGAGGAGGAGAAGGATTCTGTCTGCAGGGTTAGGGATAGTGTCATGAGGAAGCAGCCATGTTCTGTCATTTGGTTGACTCGGAAGGGAGACCAGACAAATGCAAGGCTCCCAAGGGAACAAAAATAAAGGCTTAGATGTGGAAGATGCAAGGAAGAATCAGGAAATCTCAAAATTTCCCATGCTGCTTAAAAGAAGTTTTGCTGCACAGGTGTGGAGGACATTGTAAATGGAGGTGGGTGGAGTCTGTTTCATACTCTTAGAGCTGGGGCTAAAGCCTAAGTCTAAGTCAGGACTTCATTTGGGAGACAAATAGGAAGAAGCTAGGGCCTGAGGCTCTAGAATTTACAGTAGGCAGTCAGTACCACTTTATTCTAGAGGGTAGAATTTGGGATCAAACAGAACAGGGTGAGGGCAGTGTGATGCTACCCTGCCTGCCTCTTCATCCTAATACTCTAAATTTGTACAGTTTGTTTCCATGTTTCCTGTCCTTTTAACCTTTGCTTCTTTTGAATTTCTCTTTCATTAGTTCATATCAGCCTTTTTATCTTTTAAGTTTTTGACAATTTCATACATGAGCACTCTATTTACATGACTCCGACCCTGACCTTTCTCCCCTTCATCTCCTCTCATGCCTCCTATACTCTGTCTCAAATTCGAGATTTCTTTGATTAATATTGTTACACATATGTATGTGTATAATGTACCAAGTCCACTTACTGGTGTTCAGGTGTATGTGTGTTTATGACTGATCACTTGGGATTGAAAAACCCATCAGGGAACTCATCCCTGGGGGAAGCTGATTCTCCCTTCCTCAGCAACCATGGATTGCAGGTAGCTCTTCTAGAGATGGGACTCATCTACATGGCCTGTTGGCCGATGTCGTCATTATGCAAGTCTTGTTTTGCAATCATAGGGTTGAGCTTTCATGGCTGCAGCTTCCCTGTCAATGTGTAGAATGCACTCATCTAGCAGCAGATGTCCTGGTCCTCTGACTTTTTTTTTTTTGTCTTTTTGAGACAGGGTCTCCCTGTGGCCCCAGCTGTCCTGGAACTCACTCTGTAGACCAGGCTGGCCTTGAACTCACAAAGATCTGCCTGCCTCTGCCTCCCGAGTGCCCGAGTGCTGGGATTAAAGGCGTGCACCACCACGCTTGGCTGGTCCTCTGGCTCCTAACAATTACTCTGCCCTCCCCCCGGTGCTTCCTGCACTTTAGGTGGGTGGGTTGCCTTGCAGATGTTTCAGCGAGGAAATCCCATGGTTGTTCACTCTCTGCATTTTGAACAGTTGTAGAACTTTGTAACAGTTTCCATCTGTTGTCTTAGGAAGCTTCTTTGATGAGTGGTGAGTACTACACTTATTTGTGAATTAAGGATACCTATTTAAAATACAATTAGAAATTACTTTGGCTTAGGAAAGTGGCAGTAGTATTTCTCCTCTAGGGTCTGTGGCCACTCTAGTACTTGGTTATGTTTAAAGTACTGAGCAGGGATATTCCCTATTAAGCAGGCCTTAAGTCTAGTTAGACAGCTATTGGTTACCCCAAGACAAAAATATCAGTATTGCACCAATGCAGCTATTTTGCTGGGCTAGTCATTGATTTGCAGCATAGGCTTTATAGATGGGGAGGATCATCATTGTGTTGTTTATAGGTGGGGAGGATCATCATTGTGTTGTTTATAGGTGGGGAGGATCATCATTGTGTTCATAGGTGGGGAGGATCATCGTTGTGTTGTTTATAGGTGGGGAGGATCATCATTGTGTTGTTTATAGGTGGGGAGGATCATCACTGTGTTATTTATAGGTGGGGAGGATCATCATTATGTTGTTTATAGGTGGGGAGGATCATCATTGTGTCTATAGGTGGGGAGGATCATCATTGTGT
>VZQC01013830.1:1200842-1218236 GCA_009823505.1 Rhizomys pruinosus
TCATTGTGTTGTTTATAGGTGGGGAGGATAATCATTGTGTCTATAGGTGGGGAGGATCATCATCATGTTTATAGGTGGGGAGGATCATCATCATGTTCATAGGTGGGGAGGATCATCATTGTGTCTATAGGTGGGGAGGATCATCATTGTGTCTATAGGTGGGGAGGATCATCATCATGTTTATAGGTGGGGAGGATCATCATCATGTTCATAGGTGGGGAGGATCATCATTGTGTCTATAGGTGGGGAGGATCATCATTGTGTCTATAGGTGGGGAGGATCATCATCATGTTTATAGGTGGGGAGGATCATCATCATGTTCATAGGTGGGGAGGATCATCATTGTGTCTATAGGTGGGGAGGATCATCATTGTGTCTATAGGTGGGGAGGATCATCATCATGTTTATAGGTGGGGAGGATCATCATCATGTTCATAGGTGGGGAGGATCATCATTGTGTCTATAGGTGGGGAGGATCATCATTGTGTCTATAGGTGGGGAGGATTATCATTGTGTTGTTTATAGGTGGGGAGGATCATCATGTGTTTTTCCTTTGGCTGCCCCTTGTGATCAGAGCTAATCTGCAGGGAGGAAGCTCCCAGATCAGTTATCACTTACGTTCTCCAAGTCCTGTGTCAGAAGCATAGGGGTCTAACCTTCAGGTTCTGGAGGCAACCAGGGGCTTTCGGGCTAGCCTATTTTGTTTTGTGAATCTCTTGGTGTACCCTGACCAACAACTCGAAGAGAAATTTTCCTTGCCTGGCATTGAGATTTTTGTTAGTCTTTAGTTATATTTTTCTACTTCCTTCTCTTAAGCCCTATAGATTATCTACTTCATAAGACCCAATGTTGGGAAAGAAGTTGTGAACAAACTTAGGTGAATATATAGTTGCCGCTTTTTTACTTTTCTATAAGGTAAGTCGAAGTGCCCTTTCCCTCCAACAGAGGAAACTGTAGCACAGAGAGGCCAACTCTCCTTCCTAAGACCACACGGTACTTAGTGGAGCCAGGATTCCAAACAGAGTATTTATGGCTAAATACCTACATGGGTCTTTTCATCTCATAGGCTGATTTTTTTTGTGAGTTTATTTTCTGTGTTTAGAGGGTAAATCAAAGCAGACAGAGATGTGGACTCCATATGATTATGAATAATGACCAAAGTAACAGAAATGTAACATCTGAGTATGAATAGCAATGCTATAACCCTAGACACCTTCTCAGTAGCTGTGACACTGGAATTAACCCACTAGTATCAGTGTGGACCAGAGCAGCTCCTTTGAAATGCAGCATGATCTGCCTGAAGTTCATCACCTTTGACTCAGTAGTATTATACCTTGGAATTTATCCTAAAGATCTTCTTGAAGATGAGCAGTTGTTAAGTTTGTAAAAATCATATTTGAGTTTTGTCTGTGATAACAATAATGATAAGTTGTAAAGACTCTGTGGAAGAAGTGTGAATATATATTATAGGTTAGGTATAAACACAAGGTAGTTCCAAGCAGTGGCCACACTTATAAATGCCCACACTCTGAAGGCAGAAATAGTAGGGTTGCTGTAAATTCAAGTCAAACCTGGCCTATATAGCAAATTCCAGGGTAGCCAAGACCACATAGTAGGGCCATGTCTCTAAAACAGGCAGACAAGCAAAGAAACATAACAACAAATAATGGTAGTTCAATCTGATATATGTCTTTGATGATAACTCTGTATGAGAGAGTCTAAATTTTGTAAAAAGAGAGGCTTTGATTGTTGTCGTTGGTGTTTGTGGTTTATTCAATGGAAGAATATGGAATGAAGCTAAAGGCCCTTTGCTAGTGCAGGGATTGCTTTGAGCTAGAGTTCTTGTTTTTCACTTTGGATGACTCTGGGACATTCCTTGGGCCCTGGAAGACTTGGGAGCTCTCATGGCCCCATAACATTCATGTCTCATCTCAACCCCAATATTTCTTTCTTTTTTTCCTTGGAATGACTCTGGGAAGAGCTGGAATTTGCATTCCTAGGTAGCATTTTTCACATCCTTCTGAACTACTGCTCCTAACAAAGAAGTCACCTATCCTCCCTCCCTCCCTCCCTCCCTCTCTCCCTCCCTCCCTTTCCTTTGTGTGTATGTATGCAAGCATGTATGCTGCTTTGTTCTCTGTGTGTTCCTTTAATCTCAGTCAAAGGGCAGCATAGAACAATTCATTTGGAAGTTTCCTTTATTCCTGAGAGGCTTTGGGGGTCCACAAACTACCTGCTATTAAGTGAAGCATTTATGTGAAATCTACATCTTGTTTTAAATTTGGAGAGAGGTCCCTTCATTTTACCATTTTATCTGAGAACTCTATGAGCCACTAAATTCAGGAGAACCGGAGAATAGATCTGCGGGCATCAGAGCAAGGGGGGAGGTTCCTTACCAGGAAGAGCCTGGGAAGATGATCAGAGGGCTGCTAAGAGCTTCGGGCTCCATCTTCATGTGATACCAGCTTGGTGCTGACAAGGAAGCTACATTTGTTGGCTAGATGTCCTCCCCATGTTCCCATCACATGGGAAATGTGAGGCTGCTTTTAGCTGCTAAACTTTCTGAGCATGAGGGTGATAGCTGAGAAGTTAAGACACCACTGTGGCTTTCAACACTTACTGCTCTCCCAGCTCGTAACAGATGGATTCATAGCTATTATTCCTTAGACTATGACGCATGATTGAGTTGTCCTCACATCACAGAAAAAGGCTTCATAATTTACCTTCAAATCCAGGCTTGAGTGAGTGCTGGGAGGCTCAGCTCTGCTGTGGTGTGAAATGGATTCTTGTGAAAGGGAATGGCTCAGTTGTGTGACCTTTACAGCATATTTAAATATATAGTATGGTGTTCACAGTGGTAAACAATATAGCTAAGGTTATGCACTGGGAGAACTGACGGAAACATTTGCAGCTAAGCTGTAGGCTGTCCTGGCGGGGAGACAGGCACTTGGCTTGGGACTAGAATTTGGAATATGGGAGGGGGAGTGACGGCAAATATTTTCCCCGCTGAGTGCCAGTTGATTTGGCATCAAGAGAGCTAGGACTTTGGAAGCAGAAGAAATGCATTCTATTGATTTGGGATATATTCCTGCTTTTGTAATCTAAGAGTATATCTTTGTCCATCTACCAAATGTTCATTTAACTTATACTACAGACTGGGCACTAATCTAGGGGCTGCAGAGGTGAAGGTATGATCTGGGCTTCGATCAGTTCCCAGTATAATAGAGATGTAGGTATTGGAAGATGTGATAATGCACCACACAGTAGATGGATACAGAGTACAGAGATGACATCAAAGAGACAGTGGTTAGCTCTCTATGGGGGCCACGAGGAGCCAGAAAAGTAGAGGTAAAAACAATGGCCTGTATTCTGAAGGGTAGGTAGGAATTTACCTGTAATAGGAAAGTAGAGGTGTGAGGTAAAAACAATGGTCTGTATTCTGAAGGGTAGGTAGGAATTCACCTGTAATAGAAAAGTAGAGGTGTGGAGGTAAAAACAATGGCCTGTATTCTGAAGGGTAGGTAGGAATTCACCTGTAATAGGCACGGAGGTAAAAACAATGGCTTGTATTCTGAAGGGTAGGTAGGAATTCACCTGTAATAGGTATGGAGGTAAAAACAATGGCTTGTATTCTGAAGGGTAGGTAGGAATTCACCTGTAATAGGTATGGAGGTAAAAACAATGGCTTGTATTCTGAAGGGTAGGTAGGAATTCACCTGTAATAGAAAAGTAGAGGTGTGGAGGTAAAAACAATGGCCTGTATTCTGAAGGGTAGGTACGAATTCACCTGCAATAGGTCAGAGGGGAAGGACATTTAGGATGTAGAGAAAATCCTGGAGATGGGAGAGAGGATGATACACTGGATGGAGACAGCTTCTTGTCACTTCCTGTGAATGTCCTTGTATAATCTTATCAAGGAGATCTAGCATTTCCTAAGTACCTCCAAGTACCTCCAAGAACCTGCAAGTCTTCTGTTGAGAATTTTAGGAGCACTGTCTCATGCAAAATGTGTGACCCCATGGGGCAGATACCAGAGTTATTACCATCTTGTAGTCAAAGAAACCAAGGATAGGAGAAGTCAAGAAACATGTCAAAGGTCACACCGTAGAAATGGCTCGGTGGTAACTTGAAGATGTGTTGGCAATGACGCAAAGCAAATGAACTAGAAAAATAATCAGGTGAAAGAGAAATTAGTGAGGCGCTTGGTAAATAGAAGAATGGGGGGGGGCAAAGAAGGACCGAGGATGCTTCTAGATTTTTGTCTTGTGCAGTGAGAGGGATGATCGTGCTATTCATGGAGTGGTGTGAGTTGCCAGGGACACAGAAATGAATGACATACAGTTCCGGTGTTGATGGTAGGGAAACTCACACAGCCTGTGAGCAGCGAAGGTGATCAGGCTTGAGCAAGGGACCCTGCTCGGCATCCTCTATTTGATATTGACGTTTTCCTGATGTAACAGGAGGAACCCTCGGCCCCCAGGGCAGGGGCTGTTTCCTGGAGCTGTGCCGGGCATGTGTCATCCTCCAGTGGGCCGGATTATTTCTGAACATGCTTCCGACAGCAAGCACGTTCTCCTTTAAGCAGAGCCATATGCCACACTTCTAGTTAAAATTTAGCCACCACTGAATCATCTCGAGATGAAATAAAGGTTATGAAATTTTTTAAAAAGCAGAAATAAAGGGCTTTCGGATCTATTTTTATAACATTTTGTGATTATAAAATAAACTGGAATATCTAGTGAAAAAAATTCAAAATTGTAGAAACATGTGATGAAGAAAATCAAAATGACCCAGCACCTACTGATCAGGCTGCTAACTTCTATGCATATTTCTTTTGTAAATTTAGGTTAATATTTTATGTAATTTTTTCTTTCTGTTTTGCATCGCATAATGATGCAATATGTGTAAAGTTTTTATTATAAACATTTGTTAATATATTTTATAGATTGTATTTATAGTTAGCTCTGAATTACATAATTACACATTATGGCCAATATCAAATGGAAGTTTCAGAACAGGATTTTAATGCCCTCATCTTCAAGTGCCCAGTGTCACTGACTACTCTTCTCCTGTGGATGCTTGTGTTGCACCGGAGTGTTTGCTGCTGGAGACAGTGCCCTGGACCCTTCTCCGGCTGCATGTCATTATGATCATCTGATTATCTCCTTTGGATATTACCTTAGAAGTGGAAGTATTGTGCCAGAGGGTAAAAGCATTTCTTAGACGTTTCTAATGGATCCAGAGAAATTGCTTCGTGGAAAAGTGATGTAGCAGTTATGATCCTGCCTCCTGGATTGTCTTTAGCTCAGAAATATCCAGGTGCCGGTGTGCAGAGATTCCTAACAAGCATTTGTTTATTCATGGCTTGCCTTCTTCAGTTACTCATTCTTTTATTCGGTAAATATTTATAGAATGGTAGTCCTTTGAGAAGAATAAAATATCTAAGACTAGCAGTTACACAGCCTTATGCACATGTTAAAAATCATGACATCATACATTAGAAAGAACTTTAATATATGTAAGTCTAAAGAAACAAAAGTTTAAGATGGGCTCAGACAAACCTGTATTTCCAAGGAACTTAAAATCCAGGACAGAGCATAAGGTGTACAGGCAGTAGTTATAACAGAGGACAAACTGTTTCAATAACACATAGGAAGTAAAGTTTTTATTAGAACATTTGTGGCAGGAAGTGGACCCAGTCAATGTTTTGCATATTCAATTTTGTTCATTTCCCGGGAATACAAAGATGAAAGGACAGGGAGTTTCTCAAAGAAACCTGTGTCAGTGGGGTCAGATCTGCAAACGGAAGCCATGCACGTGATAATTACTGCAAGTTGCACATAAAGGAGAACAAAGACTGTCTGAGAGAGGTAAGCCCAGGGGGTCCTCTGAGAAGAGAAGGCATTTAACATGAGATGCTTCACTTACTGTCTACAACCGGCCAGGTAAGGGCTTCACACTTATTTTATTAGGAGGAGACTGACATTTACTGAGATTAAGTGACCTTGACCTAGGTCACACAGATCAAAGGAGCAGAGCCTCAGATTAATTCCCCTTATGTCTATATTGTCTTTCCTAGTTACTGGTTCCTTGAGACTGGGACTTAGCATAAGCATCTCTTGATGGGCCTAGAGCTCATGTAACTGGAGGAGTGAGGGGTGTTTTGTTGGGGAGAGGCTCAGAGCAGGTGGGGGAGCAGGGGTTCATTTGGGGAAGTAGTGTTGGACAGAGGAGGTGGAAAGTAGACGTTGGAAGGTATACATTCTGAACTCAGCACTGTCGGCTTAGTGGGCCCGAAGCGCGTGATGTTTTGAGAACAAAAGGATGGCCTGCTGGAAAGTCTGTATCAGGAAAAGTTAATCTGGTAACAGCACCATGAAAGAGCTAAATGAGGAGTAGATGGCAACCTCCGCCTGCTTCCAGTGGTACCCACACTGTTCAGAGTAAGGAAGTGCAAGCATCATAGTCCCATGATGGCTTCTGGACCAGCAAGGCCCACCCCTAGCCATCACAGGAGTTTTCTGGTATAGGAATGACTTCATAAAACAGTAGAAAACTTGGACCCAGATTTTTGTGTGTTATTTCAGTTAAAACATCACAAATCAACCTAAACTCTTGCACTCAAATGTTTTTTACTTTTCATTTTCCAACTCTACTTACCTGCTAGCAATTCCAAAAATAAAAAGCATTGTTTTCTTAAATAACAAGGCACAATGTTGAGACACTGCTGAGAGTCAGGTAGAGGTCCTGGTGCAGAGTCACAGGAGGACTGTGACCTAGAAGCCAGCTTGCAGAAGAAGCCTTTATTTTTGAACTAGGCTTTGCTCTTAAGATGGACCAGGCAGGGCTCGGGCCCATAAGTGGCTTTGAGCAAGGACAAGGCTGTGAGAGTCCTGACAGCCCAGGGAGGTCCTGGGAGTCTCAGCTTGGGGAGGTACAGCCTAAGAGTGAAAGGAGTTCCCTGATGATATTCAGAGGAAACGTGATTGTTCTTAATCCTGATATTTTGGTTGTTTTGGACATGCTCTGGGTGGGTCCTGTGTGTGTGTGTGGGTAGTGTGTGTGTGCGTGTGTGTGTGTGTGTCTGTGAGTGTGTGTGTATGTGTGTGTATGTGTGTGTGTGTGTGTGTATTTTGGCTGACGTGGACATGCTCTGGGTGGGTTATGTGTATGTGTATGTGTGTGTGTGTGTTTTGGCTGATGTGGACATGCTCTGGGTGGGTCATGTGTGTGTGTGTGTGTGTGTGTGTGTGTGTGTGTGTGTATCTGTGAGGGCGTTAACCTTTTCTTTGACATCAGAGATTGAAGTTGTCTCTTCTTTCCTATAGCACCAAGGTTTGCCCTGTGCTGTAACTCCACAATACAGGCTTTTCTTTCTTCCCTTCTTCATGTAGACTGTAACCTGTCAGGACTCATCACTGCCTAGCAAGGGTTATTTCTGATATTCTGGTAGAAAGTCATCCCCAATTTATTTTTCTCTAATTCAGGAAATTTAATTGCAATTAGTAGTAACATTTATTTCTTTGTTTCATTTCCAAGTCTCGCCCTTAGTAGTAGATTTTATGTTCTGAAATGACAGCAGGAACCTCTTTTTCACACATCATGGTTTGACTCTGGTGTCTGGCACAGGCTCTTGTTCCCCAGATGGTGGCACTATTTGGGGAGGTTGTGGAAATTTTTTTTTTGTCTTTTTGAGGCAGGGTCTCCCTGTAGCCCCAGCTGTCCTGGAACTCACTCTGTAGACCAGGCTGGCCTTGAACTCACAACGATCCACCTGCCTCTGCCTCCCAAGTGCTAGGATTAAAGGCGTGTACCAGCAAGCCTGGCGGTTGTGGAACTTTTTTTTTTTTAATTTTATTTATTTCTGTATGTGTATCAATGTACTGTCTGCATGCAGGTTTGTGCACCCGTGTCGTGCAATGCCGCGGAGGTCAGAAGAGGGTCTCGGATTCCCCTGGAACTGGAGTTCTCCTGGAATTGGAGTTTCGGACGGCTCTCGGCCGCCATGTGGGTGCTGGGGATCGAACCCAGGTCCTCTGTAAGAGTGGTCGGCGCTCTTAGCCGCTAGGCCATCTCTCCAGCCCTGGTTGTGGAACTTTTAAGAAGTGGAATGTAGCTATTGGGAATAGGTTTCTAGAGGTCAGCTTTGAAGTTTACGGCCTGGTCCCTGGTTTTAGATTCACTCTCCATTACCTGCTGCCTGCAGTGATGTGTATACCTTTCCGTCACACACGCCTGCCATCACAATGTTCTGCCTAAACCCATGGGGTCAAGTGACCATAAACTGAACTCTCTGAAGCCATAATCCCAAATGAGTGCTTTTTCCTTAAGTTGTCTCTGTCAGGTATTTTGGTAACAATGACTCAAAAGTGATGGATACAACACAGGATGAATGCATTACTAGTATCTACTAATAAACATACTTGGTGTGGTGACTGCAGTGGAGAGAGGGTTTCAGTACCATATGCGGGATGATGGGCCTGAGCCATTCAATTTCTGAGCCTCTTTACTTGGTCCTAGCCTGTGTACATACGGACTATGCTTGGAGCAGGGATGCCCCCAGGGCTTAAGTATCCCCTGATTGGGAGACACTGCCGTCCCTGTAAAGACTCCATAAAATGTGCTCTGGGGGCTGGTAAGGATCACTGTAAAGAAACAACATCCTTCTGGCCACAAAACAGAAATAGTAACCAGGACAATGTGTTTTCATGGGTTGGTTGGAAAAAAGATTTTTCCCCACTATTTCGATCATCATTGATTTTCTTTTTTTTTTTTCTTTTTTTTTCCCAAACGTGTATGAATATACTGTCTGCATGCAGGTCTGTGCACCCATGTCGTGCAATGCCGCAGAGGTCAGAAGAGGGTCTCGGATTCCCCTGGAACTGGAGTTCTCCTGGTATTGGAGTTACAGACGGTTCTCAGCCACCATGTGGGTGCTGGGGATCGAACCTGGGTCCTCTGCAAGAGCAGTTGGTGCTCTTAACCGCTAGGCCATCTCTCCAGCCCATCATTGTTTTTCTAAAAGCTATTTTTTAAGCAGAAAAATAGAGAAAAAAATTCTTGTTGATAAAGGATACTTAGAAGAGATTTTATTTTATTTATTTTTTTCTTTTTTCCACATGATTTTATTTTAGTTTTTCTCCTTTCGTTTCTGTGACTAGTTTAGGGAAAGTCTTGATTTTTTTTCACACTATTATAGTGACTTCGTTACTTCCTAGGAGAAAAAGACATGTGCTTTCTTCTGTTGATCATCCAGACTCTGAGATCCTTTGCCCTACAGTTTGCCAGGCGCTAGTCTCATGCCACCCGCTGGGTAGATGGGGCTCTGAGTCTCACGTGCAGGCTCGGGGTGTGTGGATCCAGCTTTGTCTTGATCTTTGGGACGCAGTTGGAGGCCTGCTGCCCTGTCCACACCTGTAGAAGACCGGCCCCTGGCCTGCTCTGTTTTTCTCCCCAACTTCCTGCCCTTGCTTTTGTATTTCAATGATCTCACACCATCCATAACTACTGAACCCTTTTCAGAGCCAGACCCTGAATTTGAACTCTGTCACTCAATTCCCCCTGCCTTTACAGACCATTGTGTCCAGTGCCTTTTAGATGCTGCTCCCCTTGCCTGAATTCTGCTCTCTTCCAACCCTTGTCAACTTTCCTGTCTGCATGACAGGCTCTTCTTACTCATTGACTTGTAGCTTCTTCTTCCTGGAAGTCTGCCTTGATTCACTGGCAGCACCTTATGTTCAACACTGTCAGTGACAACCATCGCTGCCATTATGTGTTTACGTTTCTAACCAATAAGTGTGAAATACTTTGGAGGGGCATGACTCCATCTAATTCATCTTTGTATCAGCAGGGTGCACTAGCCCTGTTAATTAACTAGATATGGAGAGCCTTATTTGCGTCATGGTCTAGGACAAAGCGAAGCACAGGAAGTTCACTGTTGGTTCTGTGGCTTGTTTGAGTAAGTCCCTCAGCCTTGTTCCATCCTGAAGATGGTGTGAAGATCATGAGTCTTCCTTTCGTGATTCTCATCAAATACTAACTGAGCCACAGTCTGGGAATGAGGACTTTAACGATGCTCTCTGTGGATAGAGTCTGATGGAGACATAGTCCTTGTTCTCAGGAAGCTTACATTCTGAACGAGGAAGAAGGTACACAAACAGGGCTGACAGAGATGCACATGGGGTGTAATTACCTCTGACATGTCAGGTCAGCCTTACCTTGCCCTTCGAGGCACTATAGCTGTGAGGAAAGATGAAGTCAGACACAGGGAATCCTGGGATACAGCATTTTGGAAACATTTAAGGTTAAATTAATAAAGGCCTGACACTACAATACAAAGCACATTTGCTCCCGTTCTTCTGTTTAAAATAATTATTCCGTTCTGATTGTCACATATATTTGCCTTGGGATAATTACATATTAATAGGGCACACCTCTTTTAGATTGGCCTCAGGCTAAGTCAGTACATGAAACAAAAACAATTTTTCATTGTGTATTTATCTTTATACGATGTAATATCATTAAAACCAAAGGCTAATTTATTAGTGGGTATATGTTTATGTTTACATCTGTTTAAATAAGAATGAACAGATTTTTGCTGTAAGTTACAACTTAAGTATGTTTGTACTTTCTAGCTATATTAATGTAGATCCTGTTGTCTCAATTTTCAGTTTGACGTGATAGCTTAAAATTTATCATAGAACATGCCATTAATTGCTTGACTGTTTACCACTATTGGATACTGAGGATGCTTAATTGCTTTTTTTTAATTCCAGAGAGGGATAGTACCTGGTATAAACATTTCTCTGCAAATAGCTCTATTTCTTCTTTGCTTTTGAATGATTTTCATGGAATGAAAGAGTGTATTAGACAAAGCGGGATTAGCAGAATAATTGGCATAAATAGCTCTGTCATTCTGCCAGAAGGCTCCAAGACAGGCCTGGCTCAGCGTACTGTGTCCCCAAGAGGATAGGTGGATGTCTGTTTCCTTCTAATGTCTTCACATTTTATAACTGAAAAATCATTTTATTTTACTAATTCAAATGATAGTCTAGCATTTTAGAAATGAGTTAATGCGCTTAAGGCAAGGCAGCACATAGTTTCCTGCCTATTTCTGTCTGGTTTCGTGGTACCCACTGCCTGTGCTCCCTCAGGCCCCTGTCTTGTTTAGCGAAGCTCAGGGTTTTGGATTAACTCATTCACTCTGCCAGTTGTTTTCCTTGAATTTGGCCTTTATCCCACCACAGACTTTCATGAATGACACTCAAGTGAGAATATTTAGGGGTTCAGTGGGTGATGAGTTATTCCCATAGGACCTGTTGGGGATGCTGTCTGCTCCATTTACCTTCTTTTTCTTAATATCCTCACGGCTATAGCCTTAATTTTCCTTATTTATTCTTTAGTTAACATGTAACGTAATGGGTTTCATTAAGTCATTTTCATGCCTATGAATCTTTGTACTTTCCTCATGTGTGCCCCTACCAATGGATTCAGTCCTCCCCTCCTCTCCTCCCCCCTTTGTTGGAACCCTTCTGACAATCCAAATCATCCTTCTGCTTTCATGCCATGTGGATTCAAGTCTAGATTCCACACATGAAAGAAAACATGTTTATTATCGGTGGCAAAACAAACCAGTTTTCCTCCTGTGATGGCTGATCTTCATTGTCAACCTTCTTAGATTTAAGTCAAGGAGGAACTGATAGATGGCAACCTGAGGATGTCTGTGAGTGTTTCCAGAGAGGAAAGACCCATCCTGAATGTGGATGGTACCATGCCAGAGGTGGGGGCCCAGGACTGACAGAATAAAGGGGGAAGAGGAGAAAGCTGGGGGAGCACAGACATTCCCACTTTCTGCTTTCTGGCCTGCTGTGGTGTGAGCTGCTCTGCACGGCCTGCCCAGCTGTGATGAGCTGAAACCGTGAGCCCACACAAGTCTTTCCTCTCCTTTAAGTTGTCTCTGTCAGGAATCTTCTCATAGCAATGTGAGAAGCCACTGATATCCCTTCTAACACCTGTCTTCTTAACTTGTAAGCTGTGGCTCCTCATGGAATCATATGGCTGCACGTAGAAACTGCAAACCAATGGGCAACAATAAAAGATTTCTGAACACATGGTGACGTAAAAAGTCATTCAAAACCAAACTCACAGTGAGTTAAAGGTGCTTGTGGCAGCACTTGCCACTGGTGTATCATAGGACCTCACTGTGGGTTTGGTTCAGAACACATGTGCACTTTGCATTCTGCCTGCCTTCACTACACACACTGCCTGAGAATACTGCCTGAAACATTTCAGCCCAGACTCAAGACTGCAACTCTATGTTATAGACCATAGTGCTTTGTACATTGCAAAAGCTTTTGCACTTATAGAAACAAAATGGTTTATTGATGGAAAACAAACGTTTTTAATATTTTCCTACCATCATTCCTCAGCATGTATATCCAATTAGTTTATCATTGTATTGTATTGTGATATTTGATTTATTTATTTATTTATTTATTTTTTAAATTTTTTTATTATTTATTTATTTTTGTATGTGTATGAATGTACTGTCTGCATGCAGGTCTGTGCACCCGTGTCATGCAATGCCACAGAGGTCAGAAGAGGGTCTCGGATTCCCCTGGAACTGGAGTTCTCCTGGAATTGGAGTTACAGACGGTTCTTAGCCGCCATGTGGGTGCTGGGGATCGAACCCGGGTCCTCTGCAAGAGCGTCGGTGCTCTTAACCGCTAGGCTATCTCTCCAGCCCCTGATTTATTTTTTAAAATGTTTGATGGGGCTGGAGAGACGGTTCAGCAGTTAAGAGCATTGGCTGCTCTTTCAGAGGACAAGCAGCCACACGGCAGCTAACAATTCCAGTTCTAAGAGATCCACTGTCCTCTTCTGACCTTTGTGGGCATTGCACCACATGGGTGCACCTACATATACGCAAGTAATACACTCATACCCATAAGATAAAATATTTTAAAATGTTGTTTGAGTGTTCTGGGTAGAGGGCTCAGTGGATAAAGAGCTTGTCATGTAAGCAAGCACAAGGACCCAAGTTAAGACTCCCAGCATACAAAAAAACCAGGCAGGCATAGCCGCTTGCCTATAATTGCAGTGCTTGGGAGGCTAAGGGGGTTCCCAGGGAAAGCTGGTTAGTGAGACTAGCTGAGTCCATGAGCTCTGAGTTCACATCAGTGGGAGACTCCGCCTCAGTTAATAAAGTAGAAAGTGACTGAGGAAGACAGTGCATGTTAACCTCTGTTCTCCTCATGTGCACACACACGTACACAACATACACACATTGAAGAAAATAAAAGAATTGCTGTTTGAGTTACTGATTTGAATTTCCATAAAAATGTTAAATATGTTTTGGCTTGGGATTAGGGTAGAATTCTCAGTAATTTATGAAATACCCCTAAACCATACTCCTGAAACTTTGTACTGTGTATTTACTTGAGGCAGAATTGTACAATCATAGAATCATAAGTACTGTGGATCATGATATCAAAATATCATTCAACTCCGAAAAATTCTGAAGATGCTCTGCGTATAGCAAATACTTAGCCAATATTTAATTCTTTACGTAAAAATAAACAAGCATATTTGTCATGTTATTTATGTAAGTTTGCTTTAATCTTTAATAAATTGTAAAATTAGATGTATGCTAAAGAACTGTTTTACAGTAAATTTCTTTTGATTTATTATCAGCAAATGTTTGTTGTATATTTATTTTATAACTTATTTTATATACCTATATACACAGAGTTGTGGAAAACCTTTTTGGGTATAAAGACGTCCCGAGTGGAAAAAGTTTAATAAGCCCTATTCTAACCCATTAGAAACTTAAGAGTTACTTTGCATTGGGGAAAGAGGTCTCAGATCTGCTACTGTGTGACTTGGAGAAGTCTCCTGCCTCCCCGAGCAGGTTGATGATGGAGAGGGTGGTCTCTAATGTGGAGCATCTGGTTCCTAAGTCGGTGCTGCTTCCTGGTGGTCTCCTCTGCTTCCCATTTCCTTGCCTCAGCTGTATTCTCTTCTATTTTCTTTTAAAAAGGAAGAGGTTTATACTGAGTGTACTTCAAGGGCCCAGCAGGCTGGGCAGCAGCAACAGTACCACTTGCAGCATTTCCTTTCTCTTTTAAGAGAAGTAGAAACTTCTTGAGTCTATTCTAATACCAGCTATCATTTTGCAGCTTCTTTCACTGTGCCAGACTCTAGATTATTGGTTTATAGTGATTTTCTTCTTTTGTAGTCCAGTGAGGTAGGAGTACCTGCTTTCAGTGGCAAAAGGAAAGCAGAGAGGGCTATGGCACAGTAAGCAGTGATGCTAGAATTACAGCAAAAGGCTATTTGATGTCATTGAACACTCTTCACTTAGTTTCCAGGAGTTTCTTCTTGTTTAATTAGTATGTATGACTGGAGCTCATTAATCACTTCTTGCCTTGCTCTTGCATTCACTCAGCCCACAAACCTCACCCAGCCCCACCTTGCACTAGTGTAGATGCAGACATAGAGGCTGCAGCAGTATTAAAGGGCTTTTCCCTGCTCCCTCCCTCCTCAGTATTGGAGAGCCCTGGAGGTTAAGGCCCTTCCAGTGTCTGAGAGTTCTATCCTCTACCACAAGAGGGCACTGTCCTTTGCCATCTTGGGCTGCCCTGATGATGGTGGTCATTGTAGGAAAGAGGAAGTATAAGTCTCCATTATAAGGGTACCATCAGTGATGACTCACAGTCGCTCCCCCCCAGCTGTGTCAACATGGATGTACTGTAGGCCCATTCCTAGTAATCTGGGTTGGGTACTGTTTACGTTGCACTCCATACTGCTTAGTATTGCATTAATTAGAGACCATGGAAGAATTTTCCTGATGCTCCCATGTTCACAAAGGAGCCTGGTGTCTGCTGAACCATGGATGTGCAATGTATACAAGCCCTGATAGTGAGGCTAGCCCTCTTGATGTAGAATTGGGTGTTTGGGGGTCATTAGGAGACACAGGGTGGTTCCCACAGACTTAGCCATCCTCTGACGTTTCTATCAGCTTTGTTTGCAGAATGATATCCACACCTGCCCCTGGACAGTAACTCTAGAGAGCTTCTGGAGTAGTTCCTGATGAGCTTGAGTTATTAGGCTTCTGGAAACAAATCTGATTTCCCAATATACTGAGGACAATATACTTTCCAGCTGCTTCTGGAGGCTCTAGAGGTGACTCAGGCTTGTGTAATGAGAACATCCTTGTCTCTCAGTCTGTGTCTTGATAGAGTAATGTGGAACCACATCTGGCACAGGTCCACATGCAGAGAACACAATTGCCAGAGGTAGAGGAGAGGCCCAGGCTGTAGCCCAGGTACCCAGATGTCTCACTACCGAGACTTTGGGGCCCATATGGGCCCAGCTCCCTATCTTTGGAGAGCAGTATGTATCCTGTTTCACCAGGCCCAAATGAAGTTGTCTCTTTCTGGAACATTCAGCCTGCTGTGGTACCTTCAGCTATCTGCAGGAGTGCTGTGCTTTGAGGGGTCCTCAGGACTGAGTATGCTCCATGAAAGAACCGGCCAGGGAGCCCGGGGTCTCAGGGAGAATGAATCTGGCTTGTAAATTTCCTTTTCAGGAAATGAAGCTTAGCTTCTTGATAAGGAGCTTCTTTGCTTTGTGTCTCCACTAGCAGTTGCTGAACTAAGGTCTTCTCCTTCCTCACATCCCTCCCCTTCCTTTCTCTTCTTCCTTCTTTTGAAGGACAGAGCAGATCGAATTATGATAAAAGGGTGTCAAGGAGAAGGAACATCTTGCCTGTGGCAGTGCAGAGCTAAGAAGGAAACCCAGGTCTGACTAATGGAAGGCCTTGTTCTTCCTGAAGACTCGCACTGTCCGATGTGAGATCCTTTCCCACTGCTAGAAGCTTCCCTGAGCTTCCTGACATATGGTGACCCCTGTGACACCCTTCTCTTTTTTCTGACATTTTCCATTTCATTGAATTAACACTTCTAATGCAGTGCCTTGAATAATTCAGTATATTTGGGCACATAGGTTGCAGTGTCTAGCTCGGTTTATGTACTGTCTACATACTCGCTCACCTGTGCCTGCGTGGCCAACTGGGAGATCTCCTGTGTTGAATGCCAACAGGCAGCTGTCCTAGATCTTTTCTTTCCTTAACTTTTTAAGTTACTGTGCTAAGATATAAATAGGGCTCATTCTTTTAGCAAATACGTTTGTCTTCAGAGGTGAGCATGCTACTAAGTAAAGCCAACAGGAATTCCTTCCCAGGATTCGGAGACTAGAAACCACTGAGAGCACGATGTCGTGGTGAGCTGGACCTCTGCTTACACAGGTGGAGGGTGGGAGGCAAGGATACCCTGTGGACCGGGATGGGTGAGGAAGATGGAGCCTTCTCTCAAACTGCAGCAAGCTGAGAGATCAAGATGGAACTGTGCCTCTGGCCCCTGCTCTGGTCCCATCCATATCTTTATTCTTCACTCCTGTAGGAACTGCTACTTCCTTGAACTCTGGTCCCTTCCTTCCTTCACTCCCAGGCACCCTTGCTGTCTCTAGAAAGATTGTAATCTAGGATGCCTTTGATAAACTCAGCAGCACAGTACGCTTTTCTCAGCCTGACCAAATAGCAATCGTGACATTTTGTGTGGAATTTTACTAGACTTAACTTGACTCACTCTTGCTTCCAAGAGTATGTGAGCGTCAGCATACTTCTAATGTGCCTAACTCAGGCACATGGGTTTTAGGCTTTCCACTGCCTGTTGTTGACATAGCTTTTGCTGATATGTTAAAACAAAGGGAAACAAAACAAACTCAAAGTTAGTGTCTGTGTAGCAATAGTCATCAAAGCTGCAGCTAAAATGAGTAAAAGCTGGAAAGGTTAGTAGCCAGGATGAGTCTCTGAGAGTGATGTGATCGGTGGGAAAGCTAGGGGATAATGCACTTGCTATATGTTTTGTGGTTCTCCAAGAGTCTCAGGCAGTACCACTAAACAATTACAAAGTGGTATTCTTCACGTGGGTGGCCTATACAGTACACATTGTCTAGCTAGGTCTCTAGGACCCTCATTCAGTGCATGAACAGGGGCGACTAGAATGCAGATTGTTCATGGATTCTTGAAAGAGTTTTGTCTCAAGTGGTTCATGAACCATCCTGAGAGATTCTTATGTGGTGAATCCACCTGTGAGTCTTTCTTTTCTTCTCTTTTCTTTTCTTTCTTTCTTTCTTTCTTTCTTTCTTTCTTTCTTTCTTTCTTTCTTTCTTTCTTTCTTTCTTTCTCTCTCTCTCTCTTTCTTTCTTTCTTTCTCTCTCTCTCCCTTTCTTTCTTTCTTTCTTTCTTTCTTTCTTTCTTTCTTTCTTTCTTTCTTTCTTTCTTTCTTTCTTTCTTTCTTTCTTTCTTTCTTTCTTTCTTCCTTCTTTTCTTTC
>VZQC01013830.1:1218269-1246766 GCA_009823505.1 Rhizomys pruinosus
CTTTCTTTCTTTCTTTCTTTCTTTCTTTCTTTCTTTCTTTCTTCCTTTTCTTCCTTCCTTCCTTTCTTTCTTCCTGTCTCTCCTTTCTTTCTTTCTTTCTTTCTTTCTTTCTTTCTTTCTTTCTTTCTTTCTTTCTTTCTTTCCTTCCTTCCTTCCTTCCTTCCTTCCTTCCTTCCTTCCTTCTCTCTCTCTTTCTTTCTTTCCTGTTTCTTTTTTTAAAATTATTTATTTATTTATTTTTGTATGTGTATGAATGTACTGTCTGCATGCAGGTCTGTGTCGTGCAATGCCGCGGAGGTCAGAAGAGGGTCTCGGATTCCCCTGGAACTGGAGTTCTCCTGGAATTGGAGTTACAGACGGTTCTCAGCTGCCATGTGGGTGCTGGGGATCAAACCTGGGTCCTCTGCAAGAGCAGTCGGTGCTCTTAACCGCTAGGCTATCTCTCCAGCCCTCTTTCCTGTTTCTATCATCTACTTTCTCTTTTTCTTTCTGACTCTCCCTCACTTGCCCACATTCTTGGGCTTGCTCACCTCTCTGAGTAAGCTGGCAACAGCTCCCCTTTTATGTTCACAGTACCTAATAAGTGTTGGCACATTTTAAATGCCTGGCCCATATTGCTACTTGAATATTCCTTCTGCTAGAATCGTGAGTTTAATCTTTCCTTGAAGTAGAACCTCACCCCGTACCAAACATTTCAAGGTCCTGAGCAGTGGACAGCAGGTGTGTTCCAGATCCAGCCTCTGTCCATGTGAAGTCCATTTGTTTAAATCAAAGTTCTAAACTTAGAACAACTGGCACCCACAGGGGTGGGAAGCTACCAGATAGATAGTCTGCAGGAAGGAAAACTATGACTCAACACCCAAAGGTCTCAGAGGAGGCAAGGAAGGAGCTGGAAGTGCCCTGGCCCTAATTCCCAGGGTGCCAACTTGAGTCTGTGGTCCTTGAAGATGAGTTGGGCTTACTTTGAACTTGGCCTTGAGAAGATTCCTGTGGAGGAATCACCTGCTCTCAGCTGCCATGGAAACATCAGTGGGAGTGAAATTGCTGAGTTAATTGATACCTTCTAATCAGGAAGGCGGTGGGGTTTGAAACCCTGGGAGGGAACTGATTTTCTAGAGTAAGAAGATATTATGTACTGACATTTACATGTTGTGGGGCTTTGCTTACTTAATCCTTGTAAGGTATATTTTGTCCATGAAGGAAATGGGAATAATGATATCACATGTCATCAGAGTGCTGTGGGATTAAATGAGGTGTTGGGAATCATTATTGATTTCTAGGCTTGCTGCCATTGATATTGTTACTTGCAACTTGTCAATTTTATAAATGTTCACATACTAACAAATGTTTATAGGTATCTGTTATGTATTAGGCAAAGTTATATTTGTTTAGTTACTGATCACAAAAATCGAGTGACACAAAACTCCTCTCAAATATCTCAAGGTGTAGTGAGAAGAAGTATTCCTGTTACAGTGCAAGAGGAAGTTGTAATGTTCAGGGGCACTGAATTCCACATAAAAGAAGGAGCACAGAATCCCTGGAGGAAGTAGGGTGGTCTTGGTGGGGTAAGTAGTTTGGATTCGAGGCTTAAAGGGTTGGGGCAAGTGTTTCCAGTGTGACAGGAACATGGATAGGCTGAGACAAAAGGGACAATTTATTGGCTGTTTTGACAGAAAAGATTAGAAGTTAATGAATTTAGACCAGGCTTGATCCTGCAACTTAGATACTAACATCAGGGCATAGAGACACCTCCTGTTTCCCCTGTGGCTTGTGCAGTGCTGGCTGCGTCCTCTGCTCCCACAGCCTGGTCCTTTGGCAACATCGGGCTTCCCTATGCACTCCTTACCCTGGCAGTCACAAAGCTGCGTCTAGTTTCAAACCAAAGGGTGTTTCAAGGTCAATTATTTATTTCTTTTATGTGTATGAATGTACTGTCTGCATGTAGGTTTGTGCACCTGTGTCGTGCAATGCTGTAGAGGTCAGAAGAGGGTCTCAGATTCCCCTGGAACTGGAGTTAAAGACAGTTCTTAGTCACCATGTGGGTGCTGGGAATTGAACCCAGGTCCTCTGCAAGAGCAGTCGGCACTCTTAACCACTAGGCCATCTCTCCAGCCTGTGTGTCCACTCTGCAGTGGACATTTCCTGATGTGCTGTCTGTCCACTCTGCAGTGGACGTGTCCTGATGTGCTGTCTGTCCACTCTGCAGTGGACGTGTCCTGATGTGCTGTCTGTCCACTCTGAAGTGGACCTGTCCTGATGCACTGTCTGTCCACCCTGTGGTGGACATGTCCTGATGTGCTGTCTGTCCACCCTGCGGTGGACACGTCCTGATGTGCTGTCTCTCTCCCCTGCGGTGGACATGTCCTGATGTGCTGTCTGTCCACCCTGCAGTGGACATGTCCCAATGCACTGTCTGTCCACCCTGCGGTGGACATGTCCTGATGCGCTGTCTGTCCACCCTGCGGTGGACATGTCCTGATGCGCTGTCTGTCCACCCTGCGGTGGACATGTCCTGATGTGCTGTCTGTCCACTCTGCAGTGGACATGTCCTGATGTGCTGTCTGTCCACCCTGCGGTGGACATGTCCTGATGCGCTCTCTGTCCACCCTGCAGTGGACACGTCCTGATGTGCTGTCTGTCCACCCTGTGGTGGAGAGTTTCTGGGGGAAAGAAACCATGTCTAACCTGCTCCACCTTTAGGAGCAGATCCAGGCACATTTATTTGAGTAAAATAACCTGAATGAAGGTCAGCTAGTCCCAAAGTTGATTGAAAGCCATGTTGAGTTCCTGAAGGATCTAGTGCCAACTAACAGGAGGCCGAGTTCATTTCTTACCCTAGTATGTCGTCCTTCTCTTTGTCTTGACTTCCCACCAGCTCCTTCCTCTGGAGCAGGAATCTGACCTGTCCTCAATTCCTGCTGTGGTCTCAGATCTGAGTCTGCATGTAATTCACAAGCATGTCTTGTGAGCTTTGCATCAGAGAGGGAAGGTTTGGCCCTGTGCCCTGTTGACACACAGGGACTGCTGTGTCTTTTTTCCCTTTTCCTGGCAAGTCCCTGGTTTGGACTCTTGCTGTAGCTAAGATGTGTAAGGACCTTGTGTAAGGACCTTACTTGTACAGAGATGTTTTGCAAAAGATAAATTTCTCAGGATTGTGGCTTCAGGATTCTCAGGGAAATGGAGAATAAGGAGATATGATCAAAGGTATGTTGGCGAATGAGTACAAATCAGCTCTGTGTTCTTTGTTGGTGTGTCCTGAGCTGCTCTAGAGACGACTCCAAGTGGCACAGCATCGGCCAGGCCACTGGAGGCTCTGCTCCTGCCCTAGGAGCTGTGTGGGGAACACATGGGGCTGTTCTTTTAGGTAATCTGGATGTTTCTAGTGGGAATCTTGGCCTGACTGCTACCGGAATGCTGGCCTCTGTGGGAGACGGAAAGGCACAGTTCCTATTAGGATCTGGCACTGCCAATGTGAAAGATTTTCAAGCACTTCCAGGGTTAAATGGATGGTCTTTCTATTGAGATGCATGGTGCAGATGTCTTGGAATGAAGTGCCTGTCAGAGTCTAGACAGATGAACGTCTACACCATCTCTCAGTGAGGTCACCCTTTACTTCCTCCATCTCAGGACAGGACTCTCATGGCCCAGATTTCTGCCATTCTTGGTTAAGAACTAGATCAAAGGGTGGGAGAGATGTACCAGTTAAGAGCACTGGCTGCTCTTGCAGAGGACTGGGGATTAATTCCCAGCACCCACAAAACAGTTCATAACCTCAGTTCCAGGGGATCCGACACCCTCTTCTGAGCTTCGCCAGTATTGCATGAGATGGATCCACTTACATACATACAGGCAGAACCGTCATACACATAAAATAAAAGTAATAAATAGAATATTCAAAAAAGAACTAGACCAAAGCTAATATGAGAAGAAGAGGGAGTCTGGGCAAAGTAGGATCCACACAAGAATTTTGTGAAAGGAACCAAAGATGTGACCAGTAAGGTGAGTCCCAAAATAATGGAAATACCAGGGAAGTCAGGAGAGCTATACAGCAATGAACATGCCCATTGATATGGCTGATGCATTGGGGCATTGGGAGAGCCAGGACCTTAGAAAGCTCCTAAGCAAGAGAGGATGCATAGCTGCAGGGAAACAGCTCGGAACTTCCAAGGAATTAACCTGGAGTTTGAAGTGATTGTTGTGAGGCCACAGGGACTTCTGTCACCCTCTTCACATGTTGTAGTTCTCCTTCATTACTTCAGTAGGCATTGTTTTCCTCCCCTTCTCACCTCACTTCAGCTCTCACCCACTGTGCTTAGAGTACTGCAGCACCCTCTCAAAGCCTCCTCGCCTTTCATCTTTCATAGTCTACCCTCCATGCTTCTGACTTCCCAATTAATTAGTTCAATAAGGATGTCTCCATACTATTTGCTAAATGGAGCTGAAGCCTTTTAGCATGGGAGGCAGAGTAGTGACCTGCCGAAGATGTTCCAAAGATGTCCAGGAACTGGTCATTGTAACCATCTGAGGTTGAGGTTAAGTGATTATCCTGGACTCTCTGGCAGGGCCCAGAGTATTCACAATCCTTACACAGAGAAGAACTTGGCAGAAGGGTTAGGGTGATGCTGTGTGAGGAAGACCTAAGCAATCAACATGGACTTTGGGGGTGGAAGGATGAGCCTGGTATGGGAACAGCCTTTGCAAATGTAAGAACAGTGGATTCTGTGCTTGAATCTCCAGAAGCATGTAGGGGCATGGCCTGGGTGATGTTATGGCTGTAGCCAGTGTTAACTCAGTCTGGAATTCTGACCTTCATAGCTATAACATGGGACATTTGAGTGGTTTTCAATTAGTGGTCATTTATTACAGTGGCATTAGAAACTTATATACTCAGTATTTAAAACCATCTGGCTCCAGTCCACTTCTACCTTCTCTGACTATCCAAAGCTCTTGCTACCATAATCCACCCCTGGTAGGGACTTATGCTTCTTTAGCTCTGGAAGCTCTTGTCTTTCTTTGCATATAAGATGAAGCGAAGCGTCATCTCATACAAGTTTTCAAGAAAGGCAGCCCTGAGCTTTAGCCTAATCAGAAAAGTCACAGACTCTCTCCTACCAAATTTGTAGGCTTATCTGAGACAGTGGGTGCAGTGTCTCCAGCCTCAGTCAGCAATGCCGATTTTCACTGCCATATATTAGTCCTCTCTCTGGCACAGAGAGTTCTGTAGATCTGAGAACTCGTGTCTCTCTCGCCCCATAGTGATTGTCATGGTCCTTGCTCATAAGAGAGTCTGCAGAGATGTACTAGATTTAATGGGAAGCAGTTTGGTTGAAGCAGATCACGGACTGGTGAGGGTAAATCACTCCCCTGTGTTTGCTGGGGATCCTGCTGGTCACGATCTCAGATGCAGGAGCTATGATTGCAAATAGAACAGATGTGATGTTTGCCCTGAGCCATCTTACAATCTGGCCAACTCCCTACCTTTGAGCACTATTCTCCAGAAAAGCTACTAGGGTCAGCTGTGGAAGCGTTCCTCTTCTAGGACCCAGGAGGGAAGGGAACACTGCTGCTGCTTGGAGCGGAAAAGAACAAATACCTGCTGGAACCATCTGTGGAAACAACTCCTGAACTGAAAAGGGATAAATAGTAGAATCACAGGATCATACATCAGTACATGGACTTGGATAGGGCTATGGACTGCCCATTGTGGAAACTGTCACGGTGTGGCCAGACATAGCAAGAACCATGCATAGGGAATCCCAGGCTTTCACCTCAACATCAGCGACAGGCCTCTCAAGGCTGCTCAGTACTTTGTAAGCTCTGGGTTGTCCTTACGTAAGACACGGCATGCCCCTCGTTGGGGTCATGGCACTTTCCACCCAGGTGGCAGATCACCTGCTGTACTTAGAGAACCATATCTCATGTGTGTTGTATGCTGGGAACTTGCTTTCCTCTAATCCTCATAATTAGCTTAATGAGGAAGAGATATTGACTCTTGAAAGATGAGGCTGTTGGGGCTCAGTAGGGCTGGCTCTTGGTCTCAGGTCCAGAGAGTAAGTGGCGGTGTACAGTCCGCAGCAGGACTGTGCGGTATGAAGCCTTTGCTCTTTTCTGCAAAGAAACAAGTGGCCTTTATTCTGTCAGCAGAGATGAGCTGCGGAGGCTTCACTTTTGAACCAGCTTTGTCTTTCCTTTGCTCACAAAATGCTCGTCTTTGGCAGATGGTGCTGAGGTAGTTGGATGGATAGAGTAATCCGAGCTTAGATTTCTAGTGAACAGTGTCTCTTTGGAGATAACTGACCCTGGTTCTAGGGAGCCAGCATCTGAGAATCTAGTAATTGGTGGAGAATTCGGGGGGTTTTGGCTCTACCCCTGTTGCTAGGCTGCCTGCTACCTACATTATTTCCAAGCGATGGCTGTCTCTCTCATTTTCAAAACCCCTTGGGGAAATGACAGTGAATGGATTTTTAATTCACTTTTAATGGCTTGTTACACAAAACCAGAACAACCCCCCACTATTCAGCAGCCATTTTTCATGAGCTCCTTGTTTCAACAACACCATTTCCTGAATCTGTCATTTGCCTTTTCATTTTTTCAGCTACCAAATTCTGCACAGTAAGGATGAATAATGGTTATTAATTTCTATTATTTTCCCTTCCTTGGATAATGGAAAATTATAAAAAGCTCTCCCAACTACATGACCAAGAGAATTTTCCTATTAAGACATTGCACAGGACGGTGTCTACCTTCTACCATGGTTATGTGCATATTCTGTGTAATATGTGAGGAACACAAAGCATGGTGTTTGGAGCTGAGTAGGTGCTCAGTAAAAGCTGGTGTGCTCCTTCTGTGTTTGCTCTGGTCTTGTGTGGGCTACTCTCATCTCTCAGGCCATGCTTTTATCTAGAGCACTAGTGTTTACTCTTGCCAGCAAGTTCAGATCCTCTCTCTGAGTCTTTGGAAAATAACAACTCTATGAACCTCAAACTGCATTTCCTTGGTTTCCCTTCCTGCTTCTGAGTTTTTGGCCATCTTGGAATGATTCTTGAAGTTCTTTCACAAGCCACTTTGAGATTCCACTCTAGAAAAGCCAGACAGAGTAGCGCATCAAAGGAAACTTTTGAAGACAGAGTTCTCAGAGAGTAGATAATAGAAAATTTCAATTTTTTTTCCATGTCCTACCATCTTACTTAAGCCTCTTGTTCTTCATGAGGATGCTTTGCCTACCCCAGCCAAGGCTGATGGTTTTCTTTGAATGTCTTTGGCATATCTTCAAGTCAACAAACGCACTAAATCTCTACTGATGTGCTCTGTGCTAAAGAAGCTATAGAATGAAAATATTGTAGTATAACAATAAGAAAAATAGCGTTTCTGTCATAGAGGGACATTGAGGCTTATGGTGGAGATGTAGATGCAAGGAGAAACTTATAGTAGAACCAATGAATAGCATAACTGAATGTGTGTGATTGGTTAGAGGAACTTATATTAAGGGGAGACCAGTTCTGTCTTGAGGGATACCTAAAACCTGAGGGAGTTGAGAATATTCCTAGTGGAACTTGAAAAATGAAGAGAGCATCAGGTGGAGAATGAAGAGTGACTTCAGTGGAGGAAGAAAAGCAAAGGAGTTAGTGGGCAAAATGGAGGATGAGGGTTCCTTTGTGGCAGAGTTTAGAGGGCATTCTGGAAAGGTGACTTTAGAAGAGGTTTAACAATGACAATTAGGGTCAGATTGGAAAGACCTTTCATATTAGGATGAGGAATTTGACTTTGACATCAAAGGAATTGTGGAGCCCTTTGAGAATATTTGGCAGTAGGGAACAGGACTTGAACTATACTATAGAGATGACATTCTTGTGGCAAACATGGAAAAGAATGAGAATCAGAAACCAAGTAAGGAGTTACCTCAAAGGCCTTTGCCATCATATCCTGGCTAAACTCAATTGTCCTTTCTCAGTCTTCTTTACTGTGACCCGTACGTAGCATTTTTCATGGCTGATAACCCCTCCTGCAAATGATTTCTTCTGGATTTTAGAATGAGCTAAGTGATTAAGAGCATTGGCTACTCCTGAAGAGGACTTGGGCTAGCACCCACATGCTAGCTAACAATTGTTTGTAACTTATGGTTCCATTGGAACCAAGGCCCTCTTGTGGCCTCTGTGGGCATTGCACATATGTGGTGTACTTGCATACATATAGATGAAACTCATAATCATAAAATAAAAATAAATAACGCCCCACCCTCCCCAAAGAAATACTTTCTTCTCATGGGATTGCATTCACCAAGGCTCCTTGGATCTCCCAGCCTGTGGTGGTAACAGATGGAATCTCTGACTCTACATATTTCTGACAGAAGAGATTAAATTCAGGGAATGATTCCAAGGGTGCAGCAAAGTCCAGAAGAGCAAGAAAGAGCTGGAAAGGCAAGTAGCATTGCTTAAAAATTAGTAACTTTAGGAACCATTGCACTTCTGCATAGAGGGAAAGGAAGCAGGATATGAAGTTGAGGACTTTTCCCACCCAGGATTTCCTCCCACAGGGTCTTGCCATGCATGCTGAGGTGCTTGAGAGAAAGTTGGGAGCCTCTCTGCTGGTCTTCTGACAGATCTGGTGCAGCTCTGTGTTGTCACCAGAAACCAGCTACATGGGGGGGAGGGGAGAGGCTTCCTTCTGCCAGTGACACTGGTGCGTTTAACTGGCTGAATGAGACTGGGAGTTAGCTTACCATGCAGGGGAAGGACTACGCTGAGAGAATGCAGACAGCACAATCTATAACTGTGGATACTAGGAGTGTCCTTCCAACTTTCTGGTCCTGTTTGACACTGTGATTCTGCCTAATATAATGCAACTGCTTTTTATAGTGAAAGGATGCTTTCACTCTCTTCTAAGGAAGTGATATATGAAGTCCCATTAGTTGCTATGGCTTCTCTGGGTGATAATAGTTACTTTTGTAGTCTTGTCACAATCCTGTTTGGGTATTCCATAAATTAAAATAGTTGTGGTGTTAACCACCACATTCTTTGAATAAAATGATGAGCACAAGGAGAATAGGTGAAGGAGAACATTTATGGCACCATCTGTCTGCTATCTATCTATCTATCTATCTATCTATCTATCTATCTATCTATAATCTATCTGTCATCTATCATTTATCTATCTATAATCTATCACATTATCATCTATCTATCTATCTATCTATAATCTATCTGTCATCTACCATTTATCTATCTATAATCTATCACATTATCATCTATCTATCTATCTATCTATCTATCTATCTATCTATCTATCTATCTATCATTTCTATGAATCTATTCTATGAATGTATCTATTTATCTATGTATCTATCTATCATCTATCAAGTCATCAATCATCTATCTAATCTATCTTCTCTATTCATCCAGCCATCTATCTTTCTATTCATTCATTTTCACATAAAACAAGCAATGAAAAATGTGCACAGTTGGCTATACTGTTACTGGTTACGAAGCCATCATTGATGAACCAGGTGGACATTTTCTTCAGTGGCCTATTTCATGTTTCTTTTACCCTTAGTGAGTTTCTCCTCAGCTCTTGAGCATTTCAACCTGGTAGTGTGATCCAAAGATCCAAGCTGTCATTGTTGAAGGTTCTGAATCCTTAATAGTTTGCCCTTTTTGGCTGTAGTCTTCCATTAACTTTTACTTCAGGACTTGAAAATAATAAAAGGTCTTGAAATTAATTAGAGGCATAATAACAATTAGAGGCTTCAAACACCATTCTCTCTGGGCTCATTGTACAATAGCATCCATTTCCCCTTGATAGCAGGGACAAATCACCCTGGCTAGTAAGTAACCCCTTCTTTGCCTGTTAGCAGCATGAGATGCTGGGAACAGATGGATATTAATTGAAGTATCCAGCACAATTGAACAGATGTTTTGTCTCATGGTAACACAGCCTCCTGAGGAATCAAGCTTACTGAATCAACAGAGCCCAGAGTTTAGTGACATGAATAAAATATTGTCTGGTAGCTAATCAGGCCCAATAATGAGATTAGTAACCCTGATTTTGACTCTTGATTGCCAGATCTCTTAAAGGATAGTGCCCTAATATTGCAAGTTTTTGGATTCCAGATGTGTCGCTACTGAGTCTTCAGAAGTGCTCTATCCATGGTATCCGACGAGGTGATTCTGAATATTCAGGTCTGGGTAACATCTAGGAACACACAAACATTATTATTCTTCATCTGCTGTGGTGTGAGCTCCATGTTGGAAGTGTTGCTGTGTGGAACATCATGTCAGTGAAGAAGACATTACAAACGGGAGCCCTGTGTTTCTGGCTTAGTTGATAAAGGGCAGGAAACAGTGGCAAGGAGTTGCTTTTTCTCTGACTTAGTCAGCACAGCTCCTGGTGCTCCGTGGACACTCTGCGTTGCCTTCTTACGTTGGCAAGGTGAGGCTGTATAAAGGATGATGTAACCATCCCCTTTCGTGAGTAGTCCATGTCGAGCTGAGAAAAACTCTCCACACTGGTGGCTTCTTGGAATCAGAGGGGTAGCTGGGTATAGAGGCCCGCTGACCTCAGCCAAGAGGTTGCCTTGTTTCTCCAAGTTTCCTCATACTGAACACCATTGACAAGTGTTTGCTTAGGATGATACGCACCCCTGTTGCCCATTTTAGAGCCAGAAGAGATTAGTTTTGTTGCTGAAGTGCTTCAGCTTTCAAGCCCCACACCTCCACAATATTCATGACTGAATTTAGCAATGCTGAGTAGTCCTTGACAAATCCTAAGTGACGCTTCCAGCCAAGGTTCTCCCCTCTCCCCTCTGTGCTCCAAACTCAGTTATCTAGCTCAGGATTTGATTTCTGCATTTCAATATCATTTGAGCATCTCAACCACACTGTGCAAGGCTAAGCTTGATCTCTCCTCCACACTCTTCTCTAGACTTCATCTCCTAACTGGGCAGCTCTGTTGCCTCCAGCATCTTAGCCCCAATTCCTGACATTTTATTTGATTAAGCTCTTCTAAACAAACCTTATTATCCAGCTTCTTGGTGAGATTTCTTGGCGTTGTCTCCAAGTGTATTCAGATCCCGCCTCCTTTTATTCTCATCTCCTGTCCCACCCTCTCAGCTGGTTACACTCAGCTCCTCCTTTACTTTTATTCTCATCTCTTGCTCCACCCTCTCAGCTGGTTACACTCAGCTCCTCCTTTACTTTTATTCTCATCTCTTGCTCCACCCTTTCAGCTGGTTACACTCAACTCCTCATTTGCTTTTGTTCCTCTACTGCTTTTTCTGCACACAGAAGCCAGAGAATCCGGTTAGAATTTAAACCCTCTCTTTACATTCTCCAGTACATTTCAGAGTAAGACCTAAATTCCTTAGAGTGGTTCATAAGACTGAGAGAGATCTTAACCTCATTTCTTGATCTCATCATCTATGACTGTCCCTTGTTCCTTTCCAGCTTTAGCCATTTTCTTACTCCTCTTTGAGTATGCCAGGCATGCTCCTGCCACAGGATCTTTGCACTGACTCATTCCTCTGCTCATAATGTTTATTATTCAGAGAACCATGTGACTTAATATCTCACCTTATTAATGGGTTTGTGAAAATACTAGCTGCCTCCCAAGATTGTTCCCGGACTCCTACTTGCCTCAACACCTTCATTTCCCCAGTAAGCTAACATATTGCTAGTTTCTCCCATCCTGTCCTCCCTGTTTATACTCCCACGCCAGGTGGTGATCTCTATCCTCTGACTTCTATCATTTACTTGTTTATCTCTCCCAGCAGAATGTAAACCTCAGGGAGGCGAAGAGGCTGCTGTCCTTCCTCCCTGCTGTCCGTCCTCCCTGCTGTCCTTCCTACCTCCCTGCTGTCCGTCCTCCCTGCTGTCCGTCCTCCCTGCTGTCTGTCCTCCCTGCTGTCTGTCCTCCCTGCTGTCCTTCCTCCCTGCTGTCCCTCCTCCCTGCTGTCCGTCCTCCCTGCTGTCCGTCCTCCCTGCTGTCCTTCCTTCCTCCATGCTGTCCTTCCTCCCTGCTGTCCGTCCTCCCTGCTGTCCTTCCTCCCTGCTGTCCTTCCTTCCTCCTTGCTGTCCTTCCTTCCTCCCTGCTGCCCTTCCTCCCTGCTGTCCTTCCTTCCTCCCTGCTGTCCGTCCTCCCTGCTGTCCGTCCTCCCTGCTGTCCGTCCTCCCTGCTGTCCTTCCTCCCTGCTGTCCTTCCTCCCTGCTGTCCGTCCTCCCTGCTGTCCTTCCTCCCTGCTGTCCTTCCTCCCTGCTGTCCGTCCTCCCTGCTGTCCGTCCTCCCTGCTGTCCTTCCTCCCTGCTGTCCTTCCTCCCTGCTGTCCGTCCTCCCTGCTGTCCGTCCTCCCTGCTGTCCTTCCTCCCTGCTGTCCTTCCTCCCTGCTGTCCGTCCTCCCTGCTGTCCGTCCTCCCTGCTGTCCTTCCTCCCTGCTGTCCTTCCTCCCTGCTGTCCGTCCTCCCTGCTGTCCGTCCTCCCTGCTGTCCTTCCTCCCTGCTGTCCTTCCTCCCTGCTGTCCGTCCTCCCTGCTGTCCGTCCTCCCTGCTGTCCTTCCTCCCTGCTGTCCTTCCTCCCTGCTGTCCGTCCTCCCTGCTGTC
This sequence comes from Rhizomys pruinosus, assembly GCA_009823505.1. NCBI lineage: Eukaryota > Metazoa > Chordata > Mammalia > Rodentia > Spalacidae > Rhizomys > Rhizomys pruinosus. Next base: position 1,230,857 of record VZQC01013830.1, read on the forward strand.
CGTCCTCCCTGCTGTCCTTCCTCCCTGCTGTCCTTCCTCCCTGCTGTCCGTCCTCCCTGCTGTCCGTCCTCCCTGCTGTCCTTCCTCCCTGCTGTCCTTCCTCCCTGCTGTCCGTCCTCCCTGCTGTCCGTCCTCCCTGCTGTCCTTCCTCCCTGCTGTCCTTCCTCCCTGCTGTCCGTCCTCCCTGCTGTCCGTCCTCCCTGCTGTCCTTCCTCCCTGCTGTCCTTCCTCCCTGCTGTCCGTCCTCCCTGCTGTCCTTCCTCCCTGCTGTCCTTCCTCCCTGCTGTCCGTCCTCCCTGCTGTCCTTCCTCCCTGCTGTCCTTCCTCCCTGCTGTCCGTCCTCCCTGCTGTCCTTCCTCCCTGCTGTCCTTCCTCCCTGCTGTCCGTCCTCCCTGCTGTCCTTCCTCCCTGCTGTCCTTCCTCCCTGCTGTCCGTCCTCCCTGCTGTCCGTCCTCCCTGCTGTCCTTCCTCCCTGCTGTCCGTCCTCCCTGCTGTCCTTCCTCCCTGCTGTCCTTCCTCCCTGCTGTCCGTCCTCCCTGCTGTCCTTCCTCCCTGCTGTCCTTCCTCCCTGCTGTCCGTCCTCCCTGCTGTCCGTCCTCCCTGCTGTCCGTCCTCCCTGCTGTCCGTCCTCCCTGCTGTCCTTCCTCCCTGCTGTCCTTCCTTCCTCCCTGCTGTCCTTCCTTCCTCCCTGCTGTCCGTCCTCCCTGCTGTCCGTCCTCCCTGCTGTCTGTCCTCCCTGCTGTCCTTCCTCCCTGCTGTCCGTCCTCCCTGCTGTCCGTCCTCCCTGCTTTCCTTCCTCCCTGCTGTCCTTCCTTCCTCCCTGCTGTCCTTCCTCCCTGCAGTGTGGCACTGAACAGGAAGGAAGCATCCCATATCTGTTGGTTTTTGGAGGGAAGGAAAAAGTGAAGGGGACCCGAAGTGGGGTGCTTCAGTAGACAGATACAGCCAGAAAATTTAGGGTTCCTTCTGCTGTATGTGAGGTGAAGAAGAATTCAGGGTTCAGATTGAGTCGCTCTCTTGAGCCCCAGAGTTGTTTATACCACTGAATGAACTAGGAACAGGCTCAGAGCTTTGAAAGAAGTCACTCATCACATATATATTGATGACATTACAATCTCTTTATGCTAATTAATTCCTTATAACTTCCAAGTAGACTCTAAACTCATTGTAGACAAGGATTGCCATTTATTTTGCTCTGGGCATACAGTGAGCACAGAGACAGTGTTGTGTGCAGAGTCAGTTTGGATCTGGTAGAGATGCCTGCAGTTCCTATTCCCTAGAGGAAGAGGCTCCCCCTGGTGGGAAGAAGATGTGGCGATCACAACTGTGCTGAGACTTTACACTTCATCCCTGAAGTCATGTCATCTTGTTTACAATATCATTGCTGATCGTGCTGGATGAAGAATGCCAACATGCCCCTGTTGCCATTAACAAGGATCAAAGAACTATCTGTTCAGACAAGGGCAAGGTAGTACAATTTGCCTCAGTTTTTAAAGCTGGTGTTGCTGGGGATTGAACCGAGGGCTTTGCAAATGCTCTACCAGAGTCATATACTTAACCTGGTGCCCAGCCACCCATCTTAAAACTTTTAAAGACGATATATCACTAAGTTGTCCAGGCTGAATTCAAATTCACTATACAGCCCAGGTTGACCTTGAACTTGTCATCTTCCTGCATCGGTCTCCAAGTAGCTGGGATTACAGATATGTTCCCTTGTACCTGGCTGTTCTCTTCACTTCTGAGCACCTTATACTTGCTTTGACCTAATAGTTCCTTCCAACATAAAGAAATGACAGAGAGATGAAAATGTTCATTATCTGGATGATCAGAGTGTGCTGGTATGATGAATTCATGTGGATATCACACTCTACTCTATAAAGATACGCAATTATATGCTGATCAAGAAAGAAAGAAGGAAGAAACAAAGGAGGAGCCAGGCGTGATGACACACGCCTTTAATCCTAGCACTAGGGAGGCAGAGGCAGGTGGATCTTTGTGAGTTCAAGGCCAGCATGGTTTACAGAGTGAATTCCAGGACAGCTAGGGCTACAGGGAGACCCTATCTCGAAAAGACAAACAAAGGAGGAGAGTAAGAAGGAACGGACGGGATGGAGGAAGACAAGAGGGGGTCAGGCCGAGTCCCTTGTTTAAAGGCACTAAGATTTCAGGAAGGTTTAATGAACTAAAGTAATTTTCCTTCAAAGTAAAATTTTACAGGCATTAAAGGTTCTCACTTCACTGACTCTGCTCGCGGGGCGGGAGTGTTGCAGTGATTTATGAATTTGCAGATTACGCATTATCCTTTCTGAGGACAGGAGTCCCCTGGGGCTTTCTGCCTGCCTTCCCTAGCTGAGCTGATTGGTGAATGTAGCTCTCATCTGTAGCCTCCTGTCCTGCAACTGGCCTCTTTTGGGGTGATGGGCATTTTTTTTAAGGAGCTTAGCAACTCTAGAATAAAAATCCCCTTCCCACCAGATAAGGTGTGTCGCTCTTGTCTCTTCAGGTGATCAGACTGTGTCTTCACTGCAGCACTCTGACTCCACATCAACATGCACGCCCCTTTGAGAGAGAGCAAGAGAGTGGAATGAGCAGACTCAGTGAACTTAGACATGGGGACGTGGAAGGGGACCCTTGGCTGCCATAGAGGCTGAAATTTCTGAGTGCAGGAACTTCCTCTCATACAGAAAGTGATATATGAAGAATATGGAAGGCTCTCACTACAAATACCCTCTGCTAACCTTCCTTTGGATCTGGGTTTCTTCTTTCAGTATAGATGATTCTGGAAGGCAGTAGCCAAAGGCGGCTCTAAATTTCATGCCAATAGGGACCATTTCTGTTTTAATTACTTCATCTCATCAGTGCTGGATGGGGGCAGGGAAAGATGAATGAGAGAGAGAGAGAGAGAGAGAGAGAGAGAGAGAGAGAGAGAGAGAGATGAGAAACAAAGATATTAGCTGCTGACATTGTGGACCTATAGCTGTCCTGAGAACCTGGGGGCCACAGAAGACAGGAAAATCCTGGGGAAGAGAACAGTAGAGGTGGATGTGTGACCAAGAGCCTGCCAACTGCCTTTTCAAGAGGCCAGCCATGCCCTTGATAGCTATTTTACTATATTGTAAGACGCATTTGTGTGTGTGTGCGTGTGTGTGTGTGTGTGTGTGTGTGTGTGTGCATATGTATATATTTCTTTATTACAGGATACTTTATTTCGTTATTCTCTGCATTGCAGAAAACTTTTCTTCAACCCACAGGTGACCACACCAGGTTTTGATTTCTCTATTTCTTCTAGTACCAACTATCCCATGTTTCTTCCTCCTCTCAGAAGGGCTCTTGTTTACAGAACCCCTCACATGACTGTGTCCCTACCCCTTCAGAGCCTGCGGAGTCTGCATTTCTTGTGTTTAACACTCCTGGAACCACACTCCCTGCCCCCTGCTGTTGTCTGTCTACCCCTGTCTGGGTTATAAAGAAAGAAGATACAAATAAGGCCAGCAAGCAAGCATGTAGTAGGCTCAGCTACCTCACACACAGTCTCTAAGCAGATTGTAAGGCCAGCTTTTATAGCCCTTGCTTCGTGGAGATGTCGCTAATCACATTTTCTGGATTTAATTGCTTCTTCTTCTCAACTCTTATAGCATGTTTTCCATACCTCTCTCATACATTTATCATCTCATTTCCTTTTTATTGCCAAACATTTATAATTCACCCGAAGGATCTATTATATTACCTAACGTGTGAGGCAGTGTGCATGGCATTGAGGACACAGATCAGAATAAGCCTTGATTTCTGACCTCAAAAGGGTCATTCTGACCAAGAAGATAACAGGAGATTTTCTGTTATAGATACACATATTTACATATGAATTTCTCTTATATGCTAGTATGTGTGTATGTATGGATGCAGCTTATAAGAAGAGAGAAATGGTGTTTACTTATGAATTATTACAATTTATTTTTATTTTTCTGGGTGTCTATCCCCCACCCCATGGCCCAGGAATGTAGCCAGTTAGGTCAAGAAGGTACTTATTGGGCAAACTTATTCAACAAACCTCATCTCCTCTAGGTTTTTGATCTCTTTACACATCTCTCCTTCCTGTTTCTTGTTCTAAGAACAAAGAAAACTGAAGTTATCTTTACCCTTAGGCCTTGAGCTCTGGTGCTCTCTCTGTTTCTCAGAATTGTCTTTCCAATTCTCCAAAGAGGTGTTCAGTAAACATTTGTAGAGTTCATGAATGAGTGATAAACTCCTCAGGGTAAGGAGGTATTTTTCTACTCTCTGTGTTCCTCTTTGCAGTCTTGTACACAAGTCTTTGTAACACTGGCCACACAGAAAAGCATATCATCAGAGCAAAATTAAGAAGTGTGACTCAGGTAGGCTTGATGTGATGCTGACTCTGCCTTAGGCTGGATGAGGGATGCAAGTCACTTGCTTAACCTTGGGGATCTGTTTCTTCACATGTAAAATGGAGATATAATACCTGCTGTGTCCCAAAGGTTTGCTGTGAGGATGAGACTCACCTAGTGTCATATTTAGCATACAGTACAGGTTCATTAATATTTGCTTTCTACCTTTCTTTATATTAGACTGCCATGCTTACTCTTTGGGCATCCCCAGAAGGTGTTGCTATGTGTCTGCAATCCAACCAATGCTGTGGATTCCCACCCAGTCTGTTCCTGGGCAAGCTTGTTTCTTTCTTTCTGATCTGAGTGCTTGCCCAGCAGTCCAGAACACATTAGGTACTTTTGCTGGATCAACTTTGAATCTTGTTCTCTGGTAATCCTTTCTTCCCTGGAGGTTTCTGAAAGGCTCTGCCTGGTAAGAGAGCCCACGGGTGGGAGGGCTTGCTTTCTTTTGCTCTTGATTTTGTCTGTGCAGTGTAGATGTCATTAGCCTAAAGGTTACATTATCATCTCTTCCTAGCTCTCTTAATGTCCTTTTGTGATGGGCTCTGGGAGAAAGAATGCTTCTAGCCTCTGATGTATGTTTTGACCTTTCCTTGGGGGATACTGGTGTGACTTAGCTACTTAGCTGAAGCCTCCTCCTATAGCTGTTCTGTTGCTTGTTTGGTTTATACAGTTACACTCAAGTTAAGGGAAGGGCTGCTTGTCCCAATTGAGAGCTTGCCATGATGGAATGAGTCATGACATGACATTGCAGCACAGAGCTGGGAGAAGACTCGTGTGTAATGGAGGCTCTCTCTAAGTGCCAGCTTTTGGTTTCCCTAGGGAGTTATATGGACACTATCCATGTTCTATTGAATCACACTTGTTGAAGGCAGAACCAGTAATCTCATTTAACAAGCCCCTACCACCCATGACTTTTTGTTTCTCGCTTTAATAGAATCCAGAGAGCACTACCTTAGAGCACTTAGTCAATGCCAGTCATTGCGAAGACAGGACCACCCTCATTCTGGGCCTTTGGGACTAAAACAGTTGCAAGAGACTAGATGAATAATGTCTCTGGCTGAAGTATGTGAGTTTCCACCAAAACATAAATATCTGTCATTGACTTCAGAGCTACTACTGTATAATTATCTTCAAATGCTGAAGCTGGTTGTGAGGAGGACTGAGGTATAAAACACACACTCAACTTATTCAGAATCACTTGAGAGGCCAACTTGTAGAGCACCCAGAAACTGTTGGTTGACAAATTATATGACTCATTCTGAAACCACACAGAAGTTCAAGGGAAAGAAAACTAAAGTTGGACTACTTCTGGGAGGCTAGCTGAGGATGTTAGACTTTGGTCTGTTTTGAGAACAACAGGCAAGAATGGGCAATGAAAGGACGACAGTCCATAATGCAGATATGGAAACAGGGAAAGCAGAGACATGAGTCCTTCAGCCAAGATGCAGGACTTTGGGAAATCTAGATGCCTTAGTCGACAGGGTTTTGAAAACTGAGGAAGAGAAACAGACTGGGAGAATAAGAATGGGCTATACTGTGGGCCTCAAATTGCCAGCCTCAAGATCTAGATTTCATGTTTCATGGAGGGGGTCTAGTAAGGTTTTCTGATCAAGAAATTACATGAATTAAGAGAAAAAGAAAATCCATTCACAATCAAGGCAGAAACAATATGCTTAAAAGTGTGGAAGGATGTGACCTGCAATTAACAGGTGTAAAACTAAGATCTGATGTCCAAGGAAATTATTAGGGCAAATAGCTGCGAGAGACAGTGGAAAAGGAATTTCAAGAGACTGGGGTTGCTGCTGGGGTGAGTGTCAGATGTGACTCAACAGGGAGTAGAGTGTCAGGAAAGCTGGAAGGGGAGGGTAGCAGGGCCCTCAAGAAGCTCTGGGTAAAGTTTGCTAAGCCCTTTAGAGAACTGTAAAGTGAATGTCACTCATCAGAGGAGTCCCACATCATTCAGAAAGAGGCGTGTCTTCGTGTATCTATCGTACTTAGTCACTGGCTGGAAGCAGCTTTTGGGAGGTGTGGACTTGGCAAAAAGGTAGCCTGGGCAGCTGGGTTCTTCAGTCAGTGACACCCCCTGCAGTAGCAGTGGCAGCTTATGAAGACTCAATCCTGGGAGAAAATCAAGTGATCTGACTTTCTCCTGCAGAGCCCTATTCTGACTTATTCCTAGTTAGCATATAGTTTTGAGCTTTATTCAGAATTTGGGACAGGTGCCCTTAACTGCTTATGTTTTTACATGGTAGCTTTCAGAATGGTTATGTAGATGAAAGAAAGTCAAAGGAAAGAATAGAAAACACTGGTGTGTGTGTGTGTGTGTGTGTGTGTGTGTGTGTGTGTACAATAAAACAAAAACAAAATTCTCTGGCTCATTGCTAGGCATTTTTTAATAGACAGTAAAGATGAGTCCCAAGACCTGTTAAACACTGACTTTAACAAATGACAAAGCTAGCCATGGATGAGAGAGACCAGGAATACTGGATAGCAATCCATCACATAGGTTTACATGCTCCTGACTCTTAGGTTGCAGTAGTGTGACAGGTGGTATGGAAGATGGCTGCTCCCACCAGACAGCATCACCTGCGAGGAAGCTTAAGCTCTTTAGTAATAGCCTCATCAAGAAGTTAAAGTTACAAATGAACATTGCATGGACTCCCTTTGACCTGTAATGGACCACAATCTCTCTCCTTTAATTTCTTTTCTTTTTTTTAACTTTACATGGAAGAATTGGAGATGGGACTGATTGACCCCATGGAGTGCTGGATGAGAATAAATCTTAAAGTGAGCACTTTGTTGTTAGTTAAATGCCATAAAAATGTTCAATATAATGGCTGATTATTTTTCTTTAATCTTAAATGGATACCTAGAATGGGATAGTCCCATCTTGGTAGCAGAAATTCATTATCTCAGACATAGTTTAATGGCTTCAGTGCAAATGAACTTGAAGTTAAACTGTGGAATGGGAAGGAACTAAGAAGAGTGAAATGAGTTGTGTCTTAAATCTAGATAAACACAATTATAGGCAGCTGGATTGTCACATGTGTGGGCAGGAGACATGTGTGACTCACCTGCATTTTGGTTAAAATTGATTCAGGTGTGGGCACTTGACATTCTTAGAGGCAGACAGTTGTGCTTAAAACACCGTCTAGGCACATGATGGGGCAGGCAGGGAGGTGTCCGATACTCACTAACCATATCACAGACAAGTCAAGCTCTCTGGGTTTCTTAACTTTAAATGGAGTAGGGTGAGGTCCTGGAATCCAGTGCAGTCCAATGACCTGCTCACTGTGAGGTGTTGTGTGGGCAGTTGCCACATGACAGTGGTATATAGTCTCAGATGACACTGGGAACAGAGCCTAGTGCTGTTCAGGTATTTGGTCTGGTGAAAACATAAAATCTCTTTGAACTCCTTTGTAGACAGAAGGTGTCGACCCAGTTTCCTCTCAGTATTTTAAATCCTATTCCATACATCAGAGTTATCTTGAGATCAAAGCAAGGCGGACCTCTGATCTCTGGGTGGCCTTGGTCCTGAACAAAACCTGAGCCTGACCTTGACGAGGACAGATGTGGCGAAGCCACTGTAGTACCCAATTAATTCCTGTTGCATGTTTTATTTCAAATGCGAAGCACTGTCAGGATTAAAATAAATGATACCAGTTACTGGGATGCATTAAATTAATAATTTCTCCCCCTTGCTTGATCCTATAATATCCCTCAAATTCATCGGATAAATACTAAGCCCTCCTCTGGGAGATACTAGATGCTGTGTATACTGCTACTCAAACTAAACTAAGCTTCCTTTTCCCCCCTTTTCCCTCTCCTCTGCCCTCATCCCCACCCCCTTGCAGGTCATACTGATCCTGACGAAGCTGTATGACTTCAACCTGGGGAGCGTGACTGAGAGTTCTCTGTGGAGGTAAGTGGATTAGAGAATCTTAAAGCTGCTCTGGCTGGCTTGGCTGGGGAGAAATATAAGCCAAATAGTTGAGAAGCCAGTTTTGGAGGAAATATGAGATCTGCCCCTTGGTGCTTCATGTGGAATCAAGCTGGGAGTGAAGCGGGGGGTGTGGGGGGGTGGGAGCTGCACCTGGATTCCCTTAGCACTCTGCCTGCCGCGCACCCACACTGCTGCCTTGATGCTGCCGCAGGCCAGCACTGTCCGATTCTACTTGGCAAAGGCAGGGTTGCTCAGAGATCAGAGGAGGAATCTGCCAAGCAGAGACTATTGGCCAGGGAGCCTGGGCTGGAGTAGACATCTTGTGAGCTAGGCCCAGGAACCATCTCTAAGCACCTTTGTCCCATAAATGATATTAATTTTATTTCTTATTACATCATAAAATGGTAGAATGATAAATATCTTAATATCCTGCATTAAAACTTTTTTATCTTAAAGTTTGTTATTTTAAAAGAACCTAAAACATTCTTTGGGCGTCACGATATTCTGTGAACTCTATGTACTATACCTCTTGGGCCTAGAGGATAAGAAGGCCTTGGATGGTCATTCTTGAGGTTCAGGGGACATGGAAAAGAGGAATGGAGGAAGGATAAGAAGACTCTGATCTAGCTGTGATCTAGGTGTTCCACTGGGCAGGGAACGCTGTAGGCAGCCTCGTCCATCCTTTCACATCCTTGCAGACATACTGGCTTGCAGTCACCCTGGGCGGCAGCAAGATTTACTACGCTGGAGCTTCACTAGCACCAGTGTTCTGGTGTATCGTGCTGAGTGCTAACTGCCTCAGTGGCCGGCCATTTCCTTTCATTTTCTCTGCTGTATGTCAACATAGAGGAGGACATTGTTGCAAAAGGCCACTTATCTGTCAGCAGTACCATCCCAGTGCCATGTCCTGAGGGTTTCCTGGGGCCTTGTAGCAAAAAGTAGGGAATATGAGATGTCCCCATTTTGTGACCTGTATGTTTGCAGACAGCTAGCCAGAACAGCTTTTTCTGAGAAGGGAGAATATAGTCACAGCATAAGTTAAATATTTAGTGGATAAGTGCTCAGGCCAGTGGAGATGTGGCTCTCTTTGCACAGGGGACCTTGTACCTAATTTTGGTGTTTAGTGAAAGTTTAGCAGAGATGTAAATTGTCAGCCTGCCTCTAAGATGAAAGCCTGGTGATTTTCACTCATGTAGTACAACCTGGCAATCAGGGCTCAGGAACCTTCCCAAAGCCCCTGTGTAATGATTTTGTGTACAATCTGAGCCTCATTTCTGTGAGTTGGCTTGGCCCCACCATGAAATGAATCAGTAAATTCTGGTTGTATATTTGGAAATGTCTGTGCCTGACATTCCAAGTTTCCAAAACGCTTTGGTTATTTCCAGGCACAGGAGGCCAGGCAAAGCCAGAGAGCATGATGTCAGTCTCTGAAGTAATGAAAAATGTTCCTCTTGATCATGAGAGATGCTAAGTTCTACAACCTACACTGTACAGCCTGTCACTCCGGCACCCTGAAATCCAGTCGCCAGAGCTTAAGTACCAATTTGCACCAGTGAACTCTGTAACTCACCTTTGGACATTGTACTTAGCCTCTGCCTGTTAATATCCTGGGGATGCCAAAACAAATGACCTCAAATGGGTGGCTTAAAACAGTAGACATTTGTTCTCTCAGTTTTGGGGTCTAGAAGTCTGAGTTCAAGGTGGTCCTGAGACCACATAACCGCTGGAGGCTCTAGGGAGAATCTGTCTCTCAGCATTTGGGGGATGCTGCAAACTTGTGGCTGTGTAACTCCAGTCCTGCCTTCCTCTTCACATGATGGCCTCCTCTCTGTCAGGACGCCCCTCCCCTCCTCCTCCTGCTTCTGGTACTGAATTGGCATTAGCTCAAGACCCCTATTTGGATAATCCAGGGTGATTTTTATCTGCAAACATGCTCTTTTCAAACATGTTTCAATGATAGATTCTAGGAATCAGGACGTGGACATTTAAAAAAAAATCCATCATTTAACCTACACTATCCTTTAATACTCAGTTTCCTTGCGTTTACATTGGAGATAGTATAGAACACGCCCTTGCTCATCTCCTCTCTGGCTTAGAATTCCTCGAGGTCAAGGACTCCCTCCCTCCCTTCCTTCCTCCTTCCCTCCCTCCCTCCCTCCCTTCCTCCCTCCTTCCCTCCCTTCCTCCCTTCCTCCCTCCTTCTCTCCCTCTCTTTTTCTCTCCTTCTCTTCCCCCCATCTCTGCTCACAAGTCCTGCATCAGTGAGGCCTTTCCCCGGATTCCACATTACGCTGCCTGACTACAGTGTCCTTCCCAGTATTTATCACCATTAGGCATGCTAAATATTTGCTTATTGATTTATGTACTGCCTAGTGACAGCCACTAATATCTAAGCTTTAGAGAAAGGGAAGCTTTTGCTTGTACATTTTCACCCATTGCTGTGTCCTCAGCACTTAGAGGAGAATCTGGCACTCAAGAGGTGCTTAATAAATGTTTGCTCAAAAGGTGAATTAATTTAATTTGTAAGGATTAAATAATAAATGCAACAATACTTGGGACAATAGCTAAGTAGAGAGTGCTTACTTCATGTTGTTAGTAATGACTGTTAGAACCCTGTGTGTTTGTATAAGGTTTTCATTTCCACTATTGACTTTGTGTTTAGGGATCCATTGTGGAGGGGGCTGGGGGGGGTGTAGATCATCAAGGGCTGTGTTCTCTAGGAATTAGCAGCAGGAGTTTAGGAGAACGTGGCTCAGAATGTTGTCCTTTGTGGCATTTGTAGGGAATTGGAACATCATTGTGGAAGATGTTCTTTGGTAGGAGAGCTTCTCTGAGCTACTACTGGAATGGACGTAAGGATGTAGTTTGAAAAGTCATGAGTAGGAAAATGTCTTTAGTACAGATAAAGCAAAGAGCAGGAGGTGCCGGGTTGTAGGTGAGCAGAGAGCCAATCAGGAGGCAAAGAAAAGCAGGTGAGAGTGTGTGGGGACCCCACACAGTTGACAGAAGGAGCCTTGCCCAGGTTGGTACCTCCAGTGCGTTTTACAGAAAAGAGATTCTATATGGTGTAACCTTTTGGGGATTTGTAGATATTATGGGCTTTCCCTGTGGATAAATGCTGTATATAAAGATATTTTTGTGATAGATGTCAGGTGCTTCATGAGCTGATAAAACTCACCTTAGGAACTCTGTGCTAGACCATGAATGAAGAAGGACATTGCTCCTAGATTTTGTAGGGTTTTCTACTTTGCCGGGCTCTCTGGAAGGCCTCTAAGGCTTTACTGTCATCTTCATTCATCCGACTTTCCTATCTCCATTATCTTTTCTTGTACCGATAATGATGATACAGTTTATAGTTAGAGCCTGGGGCACGATGATTTTCCTCCCTAATATAGTGCACTGAAAAAAGAAACTAAATTAAACATGAACCCCTTCAGCTTCCTGATTTGGCTGAATATGCTTAACCAAGTTGAAATTGAATCAGGTGATTCTTCCTCAATTTTCTGCACACAGGGAAGCCCTGGAGCGGCAGCGGTCATGATGAGATGATACCTCTAGCCAGGATTCAGGCTGATGGGATTGTCTGCCCCTCTGGATTAATAACTCAGAATCCCTCTACTTCCAAATAGGCAAAATGATTCCAAGCGTCAAATGGTGGAGTTCTGCCCATGTCTTTGTGACATCCTTCTGCAATTATTTGGTGTTGGTAGGCTGAAGGTGGCCAAATTATTTTCTCTACTCACACTGGGATGCTGTTCAAATTTGTCATTTAGTACAACTGTCTAATGCCATCTCTTAGTCAAGGAACACTGCACATCTTGGATTTAAAGTATAAAGAATTGATGAAGCAGGGCTGATTTTCCTGGAGGACACAGAGCCGCTCTGGATTATGTAGGTCATGAGATTGAGATTAGGAGCTTTCTCTAGCCTCGGCTCTGAGATTCCTTCCATAAATTCTTTTGTACTAAATGGAAATCAAAGCTCGAGACAAATAGTCTATTCCCATCTTCCTTAGGTCCAAGTGAACATGGGCCACAATAAGTGTGTGGGTGCTGTAGCCTTCCTGTGTAATTCATATGTGGAGACATGTTGGTGCCATTGCTGTGCCCCTCTGCACACGTGGGTACCTTTGCCCCATTTGGAGGTATAGTTCTCGTTTAGAGAAGTGAAACTCTGGTAATCCACTGCTGGGAGCTCAAATCTTTGGTTTTTTAATTTAAGTCATACCCAGTAATTCTATTTGATTGACAGATGACTTGTTGGGCTCAGTTATATGCATGTTAGATATTAGCTTTCAGAAAACAAACATATGACCTTTATATCACAAAAGTTTTAAGGATTCTCTTTTAATGATGAATTAGTGAAAATTCTTTGGCTACCATCTGCCCATCTCAAGTGTCGTCTCTGGCAATGGACCCTGTGGCTTCCGATTCAGATCAAAATACACTACAAGAAAGGAACTCCATGGGTGAGTCTCCACAGTGGTGGGGTTTCTGCAAGCCTTGAGTTTCCATGACCATGGGGTCTCCACAGGGGTGAAGTTGCCACAAGAACTTTCCTTCAGGTCCTGGTTTAGGGGTGCTCAGAGGGATTCATGAATTTGCAGTAACCTAGGCACAGGAAGAGCCAATAGTCCTTTGGAAGGACTCTCTGCCCCATACTTGGTGGGCCTGTGACCCTCATCCTTCTCCATTCTTGAATCTCTGCCCCATACTTGGTGGGCCTGTGACCTTCATCCTTCTCCATTCTTGAATCTCTGCCCCATACTTGGTGGGCCTGTGACCTTCATCCTTCTCTTTTCTTGCTTTATTTCATCCCCACTCTAACCCAGCAGAGTGGGAGCCCTTCTGCTTGTGGAAATCCCACCATGTGACAGCCATTCCTCTGGATGTCTGCCTTCAGGGTCCATAGAGCAGAGGAGCTTCCAGGTTGGGGTATCTACAGGGAAGAGTGAGTCTTGTGTACATCCGTTTGTTGACCCTTGCTTGCTCCCCTCCTTGGGTGGAATGACTCTTCCCTGCTTGCTGCCTGTTTCACACCTTTATGCTTCACTGGTGACTTGGTCCCAATTTATGAGCTTACAGTCAGGGATCATGTGTCTTAGGTTCTTCTGGATTTGCAATGAATAAACATTAAGTTACCTTGTAAAGGTTTAGAACTCCGAATGGAGTTTCTATTAACCCCTAACCAATCGCTGCTCTTTGCTCTGTCCCTTTCTTTATATTGAGTTGTCTTACTCTCCTGCCTTTTGGGACTCCTGTGCCTTTTCATCTGCTTCAGAAGCTGTTGTCGGAACCATTTATTTCCTCTCTAATTGTTCTGTCAGTGACCTTTCTCAGGGATGCTGCTTTTTAAATAGAAAATGGAGACCTTTTGGATTTATTAATTTTTTGTTTGCCAAGAAAACCCTGACAATAATTGCCAAGACTTCCCAGAAGTTATTAGTTTACAAATTGTAATGACACTCATGATTTATTGATGCTTCCTTCCTTCTACAGCTGCTCACCCCAATTCCTTAGTGGAATTCCTGCTGAACTTCAGTGAATTAGCGGAAACAAAACTGCAGATTGGAATGACATTTTATTTTTTTTGCTAGGTTGTTAATTAAAAGCTTTCCATCCTATTCGTTAGGCATGTCACATGTGAGATTCCAAACACGGGGCTGATACAGGCTATGAAATTCACCCCGTAGAACCAGGATCTTTTCCTCCTTGCTTTCAGTGGTAATGAATCTGATGAAAGGTCCCGAATGGGCAGGTCACAGAACATTCAGTTGAACAGGTACTAATTGAGCATCCACTACGCAAGCAACCTTATTGTCGTGAGATCCAGAATAAGGATGTCATGATAGCTATCCTCGAGGAGTGTTTAGCCTATTGAAAGAGAAGATGTATATACATAGGAGGCAGCAGCAAGCCTATGCAAGAATATGTATAAATAAACTGCAGTGCCTTCTGCAGAGCAGCTCTAGAAATACTTCTTTTTCTCTTATAATGACAAGAGACCTCTTTCTGTGAAGAGTGCAAAACAGTTGTAGCAATGAACATTATTTTGCAGGGACACGTATTATTTTGGTAGTTTATAAAAAATTATTTTACACAGATGAGTGTTTTGCTTGCATGTATTTTAGAGCACACATGTGTGCAATGCCCCTGGAGGCAAAAAGAGGGCAGCAGATCCCCTGGAGTTTCAGCCAGTTGTCACCCACCATGTGGGTGCTGGGAACAGGACCCAGGTCCTTTGCAAAAACAGCAAGCATTCTTAACCACTGAGCCATCTCTCCAGCCCCAATTTCGCTGATTTTTAATTTTTAAAAAAAATTGTGTGTGCATATGTGTGTGGTGTCTGTATATGTGCACATTTATGTGAGGCTTTGCTCACTTGTGTAGGATGGTGTGGGGTCCAAGGGTTGATGGTGAGATGGCTTCTTTACCTTTTTATTTTTTGAAACAAAGTCTCTTACTGAATCTGGAGTTCACCATTTGGGCAAGGCTGGCTAGGCAGTGAGGCTCCCGGATCTACCTGCTTCCCCAAGTACCAGTGTTTCAGGTCCATACCACCTGTGCTGGTTAATCCTGGGTGTCAACTTGACTGGACTCAAGAACAAATAAGAGAAAAAGGACCTTCGGATTGGACCACCTCAACCCGGATGGCCCACCCCAAATGTGGGTGTTACCTTCTGCTGGCAGACAGTATTAAAGGCCATGCCAGAGGGATCTGGTCCCTTTTGTGCTGTGGCTGGCCTCTCTCTTACTGGTGAGTTTGTCTTGCTGCTGTGATCAACCCTACGGATCCCAGCGTGTACTGAGACCAGCAGATCTCCTGGAATCAATCGGGCCTTCAGCAACAGATTGGGACTACTGAGACATCCAGGCTTGCAGACTGAGCAGTTCCCTGGATTCTCAGCCTCTCCAGTGTGGTGTGGGTACTGTTGGACTCCTTGAACTCTGTCATGTGAGCAAATCAATAAATTGTATATAGCTATATATTCATCCTGTTGCTTCTGTTTCTTTAGAGAACCCTGACTAATACAGATTTTGGTACCAGGAGTGGGGTGGTTCTAGAGAAACAGAATAGAAAGGATGAATTTCTTTAGTGGGCTTGGTAGTTTCTGGAGCCAGCTATCCAACCCAATGAAGCCTAGAGTTAATGAAGACTCCTGGTGGCATGAAGAGGAATGATAATCCTTGGTGCAGACTATTTGATGTAATTATGAAGATATATCCATTTGACTCACCTAACTCGCCTCTTGTGAGAAGCAAGGAATTTAGCAACACTATATACAAAACGTTTGAGAAATTGTGGAAAAATAAGGAAAATAATGATGTTGCCTGGTTGCTCCTAGCATCTCTGGATAAAGTGATAGAGGAAAATAAGGAGCTCAGTGATTAAATTAACCAGCTCCAGATTCGAAACAACAGTTTAAAACTTCCCAAGTGTGCTCTGGAAGAGCATCTTCTCTCCAGCAGCCAAAGAGCTATAGCAGCAGAAAATCAAGCTGGAGCCCTTATTATATGTTTGGCTGATTTACAACACAAATTTAATTCCCAGCCACGAAGAG